>UCOH01012232.1:0-28203 GCA_900474275.1 Synergus japonicus
TTTCTGAATCCTTACACGTCATGATTCCTCCTTGTACGATCCTTCTGGATTCCAGGATATTTTAATTGCTCCAGAGGATTCCAACTAATGTAGGTTATGAAATCCTTAGCACACAAACACGCACTAGAACCTGAAACAGAAATTAAAATTGTGAAACTGTAATATAACTGAAAAACAAATACTAAAAACAATAACTAAAATTTTTGCAAAGCTGTAATATAACTAAATCAAAATGTAGATCTAACTTTTCGCAATGTTCCTCTTTTGTAAGAAAAAATTATTTCAGTAAATTGCAATTTTGTGAGAAATTGAGTTTTAAAGTTATATTTTGAATTCCTCGTTTTAGAGAGAAGTAATTCGAACTAAATATTTTTTTTGCTCTACAGATATACTTTTATTCTTAAAAAAAGTTCGTATACAGAGCGAAAAAATATGTTATTATAATATTTTATGATTAAAATGAGTAAATAAAAATTTGAAGTTAAAAATTGGGTCCAACACATCTATTATAATATGTAATTTTATGAAAACTCTTCTTTTTCCACGTTTGTCAAAAGTTATAAAATAATTTAAGAAGATTTCTAAAAAATTTCAGGTGAATTTCACGTTTTTAAGGTCGTTAGATATGCTGATCTTTATAAATTAACGAATTTTGAAGGACATTTTTTTAGTAAAATAAAAACTAAAAGTTGATATTTACCCATAAAATACCAGGTTCCCTTTTCATAAATGAATCCTATCGCGTACTTTCTAATTCGATAAAATAGCACTTCTAATCGACAAATTATAGTTCCTTAGTAATCGTCTGAGGAAAATCCCACCTGAAAAATATAAGTAATTTTAATATTTGTTTAATATAATGAATAAGTTAATGAATGTGAAAAAATTCTGTGAAATTCACAGAATGATGTCAATTACAACCATTTTATAAATAAATCTATTTTTCTATCTAATATCCACGACTATTATGCTAATAACTTGCGTAAATACATAAAACTTTATAAATATAAGAAATGGAACAATGGTTCAAGATAATTCTACTAGAAGATTTTTTTCTAGAATCAGGTCTTCAACATACATAAATATTTTAGTATTAAACCTAAACACGTAATAAAAGTTCTTTCTTTTATTTTACGAAGCTGAAAAATATCTTTGATATAAAACATAGGTATAGTAGAAAAATTGATAAATTAGTTTTTACAATTAGTCAAATTAAATTTGAAAAAATATTGCCTGAATGATTTCAGTAGAATGGTTGATTGGTAATGAAGAGAAAAAAGTATAAAATCAAAGTCATCATTTATGAATTTTCAACAACGAAAAAACGTAAAAAAAAAACATGTTGACGAATTTGAAAGAACTGTGAAAAAAGTGGTACGAAAAAATGTAAAATTTCTATAATTTTCTGTTGAAATTAGAATTAAAAGTTGATATTTACCTATAAAATACTTTCATATCTTGATTACTTCCTCATCTTCTTCCTACTCTTCATCATTTCCGAATCCAATAAAATAATATCTCTTATCGAGAAATAGTTCCCTGATAATAATCTACATTGTCTGATGTAACTCCTAAGTCTTGGGCATATTCTATCTGAAAAGTACCAGT
Organism: Synergus japonicus; assembly: GCA_900474275.1. NCBI lineage: Eukaryota > Metazoa > Arthropoda > Insecta > Hymenoptera > Cynipidae > Synergus > Synergus japonicus. Next base: position 1,609 of record UCOH01012232.1, read on the forward strand.
AATTTTAATATTTTGTTAAAAATACCATTATAATTTATCGCAGGCAAAGGGTTGAATAAACTTATTCGTAAATAGAAGCTAAGGTTTACTTAATAACTCATAAAATGAATTACTATGAGTAAATTACATGGAATACAAAAGATGTTTATCACTTTACTCAGAATGAACCCTTTTACTTATTATTCGAAAATCGATATATCTTGACAAGATCAAAGATTAAATTATTTCTACTCAAGAGACTTTAAATTTAAAAAAAGTTAAAAATATTCAAATCTAGTAACTGTACTTTTATGTTCTCTGAACTAAACTCTAGGTAACAAACATTGAACTTTCAAGTGCAACTATATTGAATTCCGCAAATATTTTAACTTCAATATCTTTCTTCTGAGAAGTCTCATATCCGAATATCTATTTGTATATAAATATAACAAATAGAACAATTTTTAAAGGTAATTCAATTGAAAGTCTGTTTTTTTTTATCATTAAATTTTCATTCTACACAAAAATTTAATTCTTACACCCCAAAATATATAATAAGAGATTCTAATTTTACTTTATACAATCTGAAAAAATATTCTTTTCTATACAAAATATAAGTATACTAGAAAAATTTACAAGAAATTTTTGTTTATACTATCAGAATTAAAATAATTAAAACAACTGCTGCGTGAATAATTTCAGTAGAAATTTTGTAATGACAAAGAATATTGTTTACAGATTTTCGTCAATAAATATATTGACGAATTTGAAAGTAATAATTCTTACAAAATGATAATTAAAAGTTGACATTTACCTAAAAAATAGAAGACCCACTTTTCTTCAATGAATCCTATAAATCAAACCCTTCCTAATTCCATAGGAATTATATCTTATCGAGAAATAGTTTGCTGATAATAATCTACAGCGTCTGATTAGATTTTTTAATCTATCACTGATAAAAATCTGCGGCTGAGAAACATCCAAAATTTTAAATGTATTTGCGTTCTTCCTTGATTATCACAGCGTCTTGGAAAAATCTTATCTGAAAAGTACCAGTAATTTTAAAAAAATACCAATACAATTTATCTAATACAAAGGATTGAATGAACTTATTCGTAAATAAAAGCTAAGGTTTACTTAATAGCTCATAAATTGAATTACTACGAATAAATTACAGGTATACCAAAAATATTTTTCGCTTTACTCAGAATGAAACCTTTTACTTATAATTCGAAAATCAATATATCTTGACAAGATCAAAGACTAAATTATTTCTACTCAAACCGTCAAGAGACTAAATTTAAAAATGTTAAAAAGGTTCAAATCTAGTATCTATACTTTTATATTCTACGATTTCAATTCCAAGTCATAAAAGTTAAACTTTCAAGTGCAATTATATTGAATTCCGCAAATATTTTAATTTAAATATCTTTCTTTTCAGAAGTCTCATAGTCGAATATCTATTTGTATATAAATATAACAAATAGAACAATTTTTAAAGGTAATTCAACTAAAAGTCTTTTTTTTACTAGCATTAAGTTTTCAGTCTACACAAAAATTTAATTCTTACATCCCAAAACATATAATAAGAGATTCTAATTTTACTTTAGACAATCTGAAAAAATATTCTCTTCTATACAAAATATACGTACACTAGAAAAATTTACAAGAAATTTTTATTTACACTTTGATAATAAAAATAATTAAAACAACTGCAGCCTGAATAATTTCAGTAGAAATTGTGTAGTGACAAAGAATATCGTTTACAGATTTTCATCAATAAAGATACTGAAGAATTTGAAAATAATTTTTCTGGTAAAATGATAATTAAAAGTTGACATTTACCTATAAAATACAAGATCCAATTTTCTTCAATGAATCCTATAAATCAAGCCCTTCCTAATCTAATAGAATAATATCTCTTATCGAGAAATAGTTCGCTGATGATAATCTACAGCGTCTGGTGAGATTTTTATATCAATCACTGATAAAAATCTGCGGCTGAGAAAAATCCTTAGTTTTAAATGTATTTGCATTCTTCCTTAATACATCACAGCATCTTGGGAAAATCCTATCTGAAAAGTACCAGTAATTTTAATATTTTGTTAAAAATACCATTATAATTTATCGAATACAAACGATTGAATGAACTTATTCGTAAATAAAAACTGAGATTTACTTAATAACTCATAAAATGAATTCCTATAAATAAATTACAGGCATACAAAAAATATTTATCACTTTACTCAGGATGAAACCTTTTACTTATTATTCGAAAATCAATATATCTTGACAAGATCAAAGACTAAATTATTTCTACTCAGGCCGTTAAGAGACTCTAAATTAAAAATTTTTTAAAAGGTTCAAATCTAGTATCTATACTTTTATGTTCTCTGAAATAAATTCCAAGTCTCAAAAGTTTAACGTTTAAATGCAATTACATATCATGTAATTTGTTCATTGAACTATGTACTACATTTACGTTTTCTACATATAAAAAAGTCTTGAGCATAAACAAAAAGTTTAATATAGTAGCCCGAAACACAATAGACTATAAAAAAGCATCTCATTTTACAATCTGAAAAAATATTCTTTTTAATACAAAATATAAGTGTACTAGAAAAATTGACACGAAATTCTGGTTTCCACTTTGAGAAGTAAAATAACTGAAATAACTGTGGTCTGAATAATTTCAGTAGAAAATTTTTAATGGAAAAGAATATTGTTTACAGATTTTCGTAAAGAAGGATATTGATGAATTTCAAAGTAATTTTTCTATGGTAAAATGAGAATGAAAAGTTCATATTTACCCATAAAATACAAGATTTCCTTTTCTAGATTGAATCGATTAAATAACGCATTTTTTAATCTGATAAAATAAAACCCCTAATATTTCAAAATGTTCTAAAGTTTCATAAAAAAACCGATTACGAAAAATTTGTTGCTACATAACCTGTCTAATTTGCTTCTTTTCAATAACGTAGCTCGCGAGCTTTTTTAAACTTTCCTCAATGGACCGAAATCTAATTAAATTTATGATAATGAATAAATCATTCTCAAATCACTGATCATTTGCGAAATAAGACACTTTTAACCAGATTTTAGAATCATTTGTGAAATTTTTCTAAGAAACCGAACAAAACTGCAGTGGTAAAGGCATCCATTGTTGGACGCTATGAGAGGTACGGGGCGAACGTGTTTAGACTTGTTCAGACACTGCGCTCGCCGGTCAACCAAAAACAATCCTATTTCTTAAATTTAAAGTATTTCACACTTTCGAAGCGAAAAAACAGCACGTTCAATACCCGAAATATGGAGAGATTAATATGAAATTAGTGTTAGGAATTTTAGTCTCATAAAAAATCAACGTGAAATCACAAAATGGCTGATAAAAAACCTATTGTGAGAATAGATACATACCGTCTTGTTTTTCTGCTCAAATGACATTAAAAATTGACCCATCCATTTCGATTGATCAGCTTTCAGAGCAAAGACAAGCTTCTTATCCAAAAAGTAGCTTATGTATCACATAAACGACGATTAAACTACAGAAAAGTTGGAAAATGCAGAGAGTGCGACGCCACGACTTCCCGATTTTTGATCTTCTTTGTTCTTTGTTTCAAGATTTTGTTATGGAGGGGGTAGAGGTCTTCTTCTCAGTAGCCCCAATTGGAGCCCCGTACTCTACTGTGCATGCGTTGCACTCGGTATCTGATTGGTTGTTATTCGCGCGTAATTTGAAATGCATAATATTTTTTAGCATTTCAAATTGCGCGCGAATAGCAACCAATCAGGTACCGAATGCGACATATGCGCAGCAGAGTACTGGTCTCGCATTGGTGCCACTGCTTCTTCTTTTTCTTAATACTTCATTGGCTAATGCAAAAACGGAAATAGAGGTGGGAGCACAGCTTTTGGCGCCAATTGGTTCTACGAATGTGCGGGCATGCGCAGAGTTAAATTCAAATTCTTAGAATTCGATTACTTTGAAAATATTTGTCGGTTAAACTAATTTTTCATTTTTACAGTTTCACTTCTGTGAATTCCGCCATTCCGCAAATCGCGCTCGTGGAGGTAACAGGCGTCTCTTGGAAACCAAAAGAATTTTACAAGAATGTTACGGGTCGTAAATGCGTGAGTTAATAAAAATCATTATAGAATTTGTAGAAAATACATATTTTAGCAGGTATCACGTGAATAGAGAACTTGTAAAACACATTTCATTCGTAATATGGTGATTGTCGACAAAGTTGAAAAAATTTACCGTCGAGGTCGATTTTGAGAAGTATTACTTGTCAAATCTCTTATTTTATTGACAAATTCTATACAAACAATGCGTTTAGGGATAAAGATTTTGAATAAATTACTGTCGAACGGATAAAATTGAACCAAACATCAAATTGAATTGTTTATGAGGTTATTTTTTTGGCGGTTTTTTTTGCTGACGTCATAGGAATCTAAACTACAACAAAATGGCGGAAACCGTTAAGGAATTCTTAATTTTTCCAAACACAATAAATAAATAAACCGCGTGGACGCAATATTGTCCAGAGTTTTAAATCTTTGCCTTCGACTGAAAATTATGACATTTTCAAGTACTGCAAATATAAAGTGGTAAACATAATAATATGATTTTATATTGATTTTATGAATCGTGAATATGTACTTGAAATTAATTTTTTGAATTTCTATTGTACTCAAACGGGCAGCTTGCGCCCGCAGCACGTATTGGCTCCTGCTAGAGAAATTCTGCAATTGATCGTAATCTGGCGCGCGATTCAAAATCGAATTAAATTAACGAATGAGAGAATTTCTCCAGCAGTAAGCCAAAACAATGCGCGCGCAGGCTGCTGCATTTGAGAGCACTGTAATTCACTCTATATAAATCCCAAGCTCTACCGAACCTCAAAATTTTCAAATGAATTGCACAGAATCTTGTCACATACATTCATTTATTCATTATATTAAACAAATATTAAAATTACTTATATTTTTCAGGTGGGATTTTCCTCAGACGATTACTAAGGAACTATAATTTGTCGATTAGAAGTGCTATTTTATCGAATTAGAAAGTACGCGATAGGATTCATTTATGAAAAGGGAACCTGGTATTTTATGGGTAAATATCAACTTTTAGTTTTTATTTTACTAAAAAAATGTCCTTCAAAATTCGTTAATTTATAAAGATCAGCATATCTAACGACCTTAAAAACGTGAAATTCACCTGAAATTTTTTAGAAATCTTCTTAAATTATTTTATAACTTTTGACAAACGTGGAAAAAGAAGAGTTTTCATAAAATTACATATTATAATAGATGTGTTGGACCCAATTTTTAACTTCAAATTTTTATTTACTCATTTTAATCATAAAATATTATAATAACATATTTTTTCGCTCTGTATACGAACTTTTTTTAAGAATAAAAGTATATCTGTAGAGCAAAAAAAATATTTAGTTCGAATTACTTCTCTCTAAAACGAGGAATTCAAAATATAACTTTAAAACTCAATTTCTCACAAAATTGCAATTTACTGAAATAATTTTTTCTTACAAAAGAGGAACATTGCGAAAAGTTAGATCTACATTTTGATTTAGTTATATTACAGCTTTGCAAAAATTTTAGTTATTGTTTTTAGTATTTGTTTTTCAGTTATATTACAGTTTCACAATTTTAATTTCTGTTTCAGGTTCTAGTGCGTGTTTGTGTGCTAAGGATTTCATAACCTACATTAGTTGGAATCCTCTGGAGCAATTAAAATATCCTGGAATCCAGAAGGATCGTACAAGGAGGAATCATGACGTGTAAGGATTCAGAAAACGCAATGGTACCTGCCATGACTCTGGTCTGAGGACATCCTGCTGCTGCCATCAATACGACGTGGGACAGATGTAAGGGTAAGTACCTTTTTGAATCCCTCCTCTTTTTATCCTGTCAGGGATGAATGATCCGTACTGACAACGAGAGAGGTTGTAATTAACATTGAAGAATATCATAGTGACCGTTAATATAATTAACGAGTGGTTTCGACATTTTTAATTTTTAGAATAGGTCAGAATTTTCTTGGTTCGCGAAATAAACTAATTCTATCCATGAAATATTGATTGTAATTTGTAATATTTCTAATTATTAATAATAAATTTCATTAATTATTAAAATTAATAGCAATAGCGACAACCAAATTTGTTGCAGTTTTTTTCATATTTGAAGTCCAAGAAAATACTGAATGGGAAAGCTTTACATCGAAGGAAGCTCACCATGTATTTTTGAAGATAATAATTGTCATTTTCCTTCAATGCAATGCAAACCCAACTAGATATTTTTTTATCATATTATACTTTGTTTACCAATATCCTTGAATTTTATTTAAATTAAAAATAATATATTTCTTTCGTTCAAATTTCAATTTAAATATTATATGTTTACTTTGCCTTGAATTACATTTGCTTTAAATAGAAATTTACATTTTAAATGAAATTTTCTCAATGAAATTGTATATGCGTTGAATTAAATTTCAACATAAAAAGTAATTCAGGGTGCCTAGCGATCTGGAAAACGTGAGAATTCGCTTGAATTTTTCACCAGATTATCAAAAATATAACTATTTCAAAATCAAATATCAGAATATATCTATTTCAAATAAAGACTAGTTAAAATAATTACAAAGTTTGACAATGTTGAAAGAAAACTCGAAGCTTCCAAAAAAGTATCGTTCATTCAGGAAGAATGAAGGATTCTAAGAGTAATTTTCTATTATTATTTAATTGCAAATGATTTAAATAGTTTTAATTATTAATAATCAAAAACATCAACACAGTTATTGATTAATTTAAAATTCTGAATATCACTCAATCTATTTAATATCCTTATTCCCCTGATTATTAGTAAAATAATAGGGGAACGGAGTATTTCCAATTCATTTGAAGAATGAATTGGGAATTTAGATTTGAGAATTTATAACATTAAATAGAGAACTGAAAAAAATTTAATTCGAACCATTTTTTTGGCAAGCTATTGCAGCAATACTATAATTGATTATTAGCGTCATTTTTATTAGTATAGTGAAACACATTGTTCCAATTTATAATTGTATTTTAATGAAGTTTAGTTCGAAATATTTCATATAATAAATTTTGAAGCATCGAAAGCTTAACATTGTGAATCTAGAAAACCCGGGAAATAACTGAAAACTATTTCTGGCACTTATCCAATTAAGTATGTTGTGACAATAACAAATACGGTCTTTAAATTGTTTGGACACAGTCATAATAATTTGGTTGTAGAAAATCGCTAGACACCCTGAACGAGAAGTATTAAAAATTTTCATATTTTATCCACTTAAAAAAACTAAATAGTTAGATTAGGATATTACTAATGGTTTAACCAATGGAATGTTTGCGTACACCGTTTTTCTAATCAAGTAAGGCACGAATCTGGTGTGAACGTTATTTTGTTTATTTGTGTCTTACTTGAAAATTTCAAATAAGTTTCTCCCTTTGTGAATAGCTTGAATTATTCAAATAATATTGGCCTTTCTTATTAATATTCTTTTAATTGAAAGACTTAAGAACTTTAGAAATAATAAGTTATGAAGAAGAATATGTTTTTATAATTTGTTAAACGGTGTACGATTTCAGGGAAGGAGCTTTGTATGTGTGTGCCCTAACGTGGCCCCCAAGCTCAGGTGCAGGATACGTCCCGGGTCGTATCCCTAGTTTAGGTTTTTTGCACCGGGGTGGTGTATATGAGAACCGTGGAGTGAATCTGTTGGTGTGACTGCTTTTTTTGCGCTTTTAGATATAGCTAGGCAGGCAGGTAGTTTATTTCTGGTGTGAATGTTTAATTTTAAGTAGGTAGAACTGGGGTGAAATATTGTTGGCCTTAGCACAACGTTTTACTCTGGATTAAATTGATATTATTTCACATTAAATTTCATAAGCTGGACGATTGGTCTTTCTTATGAAACTATTATTTTTATAATAATATCGATTAGTGTATCAATATGTATTTGATGCACGTCGTTGGACATCAAAGTGTTTGAGATAATGAATAAGCTCAGCAAATCTCGAACAAAAAACCCTGAAAATAAAAAGGGGAATTTATTTAAATGTGCGTCCATCTTCTGATGCACGGACATTTAATAATTTATATTTGCCACGTTAGTCACTATGATATTTGATTTTTTATTGTTTACTTGGATTTCGTATTGACATTAAATTTTGTGTCTTTGTGTGCTTTTTTATTATTTTCAGGTCTTAAAATAACTTGCTTTTGCAAACAAAAATTATTGGATGGGATAAATATTATACTTAAAAAATGAATCTTTGCAATTCTTCTTGTCTAATTAGACAAAACTTATCATTTTTTTCAGATACAAACGTTATTCCCTGATTTTAATTAACCCAATTTTTTAACTGTGTTTTGTTACAAGTACAAAATATAGTTTCAGTTAACTTTTTTATTTCGATAATTGTTTCGCTATTTTATTCATATTTTTCAAATTTTTCGTGAGTTTGTGTAGTGGAAAGTTTTAACGCCTAATATTTTAGTAACAGATAAGTACACCATTTTCAACTGAATTTGTTGGTTTTAATATTATTTAAGGATATACATTGTTTTAATATTTTATTTTTTAATTAAAGTTAGAAAATTAATTAAACTCTCTTTTTTTCCTGAATAGATAATTCTGTTTATTTTTATAGGTGGCGGATCATTCTAAACGTGTTAAGTTTATCACTTTGTCCGAAAAGAAAATACACTTAAAAAACTAAATTACGATTGGATTAGTTACAAAACTGGAATCTTGAAAAAAATTCCTGCTAATGGACTGGATGATTAATTTTATAATGTTAGTACAATTTCACTATAAATATATGAATTTTTTAAGCTACCTGCTATAGAATATAATTATATTTTAAACAGACTTACTTTCCATATATTTTAAAAATTTAATAGGAAAAATTATTCTTGAACAATATTAATAATATTCTTTAAAAAGTCTTCATGATAAACTTTTTTATTTTAGTCTTAATGAAATAATTCTTTCATCAATTTCCTAAACTAAATAAGCATTTAAAAATTTGTAACAGTTCAATAAACTTTCTTACACAAAAAAAGTTCTTATCACCGCGTTGGAAAAGAGGGAGTAAAAGAAGTTTTCAAAAGGAAAAGGAGTTTAATTAAATTTACTCTGCAAATAAACGTCTAATTGTATAAATAGTGTAATTCCTTTTCGAAATCAGTCAAACTGTAAATAAAACGTTAATTTTCCACTTGAATCTCTGCCGGCATACTGAATCTGCTAAGAAAAAAGTTGGTAGTAGAGCGCAGTGTAAAATCAAGTTTCCCACTATCAATTTCTCAGGCGAGGGTTTTAGACAGAAATAAGCAGAGATGAGGTAGAATAAACGCGAAGAATTAGTATCTGTGAAGCGTGAAAATAGGGATAACGACCCTCTTCCATTCGTTCCGCGAAGTGGTTGGGATTAAACCACAAGTGGGCTTTATATCGTGGCTAATTCAGTTAATGCCTCTGTCGTTTTGATACCCAAGAGACTTGTGTACGAGTTCTGTAAATCACTGCCAAATGAGTGTCGACTTTCTTGGCATATAGGTCACATAAATTGCAGAAAAATTATCGCTCATTACCTGAAATCGAAAGAATATTGATCCATTAAGCAAAATGTGTTTCAATTATGTTTGAGTTTCCTTGTTGTATGATATATTTGATTTCTTTGCCCCATGGATTTGAAATAATTAGCCTTCTCGATAGAATGAAATAGTAAAGTCGTTGCATATAGGAAAAATCAGAACAGTAACCTGCCGCGATAATGACAGTAATAAATGATCAATGGAGCGTAACGATAATTTATGGGACCTGACTGAAAAGTGGTTATACGTGACTTGAATCGTTTTTCCGATGAACTCCTGAAGCGAATTTTCCGAGTGAACGCAGGCGTCTGCATCCCGAAACACAAGAAGCAGCTGAAATCACTGCGGAGCGGAATGGCAAACCACAGAAGCGCCAGATGTTATTTAGATGAACTTCAATTCCTTCATCGTTGAATAAAACTGAAACGAACAGCCCAGAAGGTTTTATCCTTTGACGCATTCTAGAATTAACTGAAGAGTGGTTTCCTGAAAGAAGCTGTACTCTTTTCATCACTTCAGCTATAATTTTAAGTTATAATTTGCGCAAAGAGTTACATTTAGTATTTCAATTTTACTTTTGAACATCCACAGTTTTAATCCACCATCATTTGCGAAAAATGTTATTTGACCAGAATTTACAGAATATTTTGACTTTATTATGTGAAAACGTGAGTAAATGCAAGAAAGATATTGTGAGCGTATTGAAAATAGAAATTTCATTTGGCAGAAAATGTGCCTTCTCGATTTTCATGTGGAATAGTTGTCTGCTTTTTTCCAATTATTTGAAGTCACAAAGGAGTCTCTGATCGTAGTTCCGCTAGTGGTACAACATGTACAATGAACAGCACACAAAGTTGTTTGCGGTTGTGCAGCCGTACGCGCAATAACACCAGGACTGGAAAGGGGCAGAGCTGAAGAGGCTGCGGGAGGGCTGATGGCTGGGGTGAGTTGATGCCTGGGGTGGGTTCGCGAGGTGAGATAGGTGAGCTAGGTGAGCTAGAAGGTCGCCTGCTCCCGTTTGTTTCGCGCCGGAACAAAGGAATCTCGGATGACAAATGTCAAGCGTGCACGCGGTCAACCGGATCTGCGAGCAAAGAGCTACGGCTGCGGTACGGCGGTTGTACAAAGAACTGCCCATGAAAAATAATGATAAACCACACAAAACTCTCCTACATACTTTTAAAAACAACATGAATTCTCTTCCTCTTATCCTGACCTCCAAGCTTTTAACTTTCCGATGCATTCTAATTATTTTATACTTTGACATTCGCTGCATTCTTATAAAATTGCATATAGATTCTTTTATAGCTATATTAAAATGGCTAATGAAAGACTAAAAATGAATAAATATATAATTCGACAGCTCACATATCATTAGGTGAAGAAAATACTTTGTAAATTCGAATCCGAAGCAAAGCTTCTCATCAAGTGGTCTGGGTCTGAGCCAAGAAATCGAGTAGCGCGTGTAACGATCATCTCATTATGCTTTCCTACGTTCGACGAATCGACAAATATTGACTTAAAGTTTCAATGTAACGAAGTAGATCAAGATTTTAATAGAGGTTAAACTTCCAATTGATGAATAGTAATGAAAGAAGGGTCCATAAGAGAGAAATTAGAGGCTAATTTTTTAGTATTTTCACTGATTGTGAGAAGAGCTCGTTAAAATGTTTTATTTTTTCTCATTTTTTTTTTATATTTACCTGTCATAATTATTGATTAATTAGATAAGGGATGAGAGAAGTGTATATGCAAATTATGCTACCTTTTTTATATTTATCTCATATTCAACTGTATATTTGGGTAAAATTTTATAAACTCCATGTTGTGGAGGCTATTTATGTGGATGTACATTGACAGTCTTTATTGTAGACAGTTATTACGCCTATCTAAGCGAGTCGCAAAAACACGAGTGTTACAGCAGTCGAGAGCTAATTTTCATATACAGTACTCTGCTCCACTATTGAATAGAGCCAAAAAGCCACTCGCCTAAATTACCACTCCCTGCCCAGTCTATTCCCACCTTCTCTCTTACAGTCTTTTATAAAATTCAGAATTGCCTCCACCAAACTCCAAGAAAATGAAACCTTACACTTTTTTATTTAACAGGAATAATTCCTTTAAAATTTAGATATATTTCAAAGTATATATATTATTTTAAAAGAAATATTTACAATAATAAATATCTGTTTGCTAAAACTAGACCATTTATCTCCGTTTCATACAGACGAAGGTAAACGACCCAATTTTAGTGAAAAATATTTATTACTCCAAACGTAAAAATGGCGAAACTAAATTGCTCTTACGATAAAGTATCACATGTTCTTAATTAAAAACAGTTTTATGAGTTGCTAAAAAAGCTTTATAAGTTGGCATCCTAATAAACGATACTCATCTCAAAATAAGGATCGTCACTTTTCCCATAGGTGTAAAATAATGTAAACAAGATGCGGGAAGGTTAAAATAGAAATTTTTTTCTGTTTATTAAACTGAATACTCTACTAAGGAAAAATGTAAATGTTAATATAAAATCGTGGAAAATATTGCAAAATATAGAAACGCCTTCTAAATTCCCAGGTGTGGAATTCTACATCTGATATCAATAACACATCAAGAAAAATGAGAGAACATAAAAGAAAAATAGGTTAAATTTTGTATTGGCTTATTTTGACCAGAGGCAAAAATAAAAATGTTGCAACGTAAGATGTAGATGTCTTCTCCCCTTATATATAGATATATATTGACTATAAAACATACTTTTCCTATATTTCTTGACAAAAAGGGTAGTGTGAAGTGTATATATGTCTTTCATAAAAAGGACTCACATAATCGATGCGACCCTTAAGCAATTTATTAAGGGTATATCAATGGGGGGGTCGACGATAGGTTATTTTTTTTAGAACTCTGTGTACTCACTGACCTCTCCTAAAATAAAAATCTTTTCAGACCAACCACACCAAATCGAATTACAAGCTCTTTCCGCTTGTCAGGACACCCCAGAGGCATAGTGGAGACATCCGTCACGATGTTATCGCATTGTCGGCTTGAGTTCGTTGACGAAGGTCGAATCTCGTCAAGGGAGAGAGGAAATCGAGTAGTCTACAACGGACACACCACAGCCTCAGGCTCCATTTGATCGACTTGGCGCCTCTCCTCGATGGCGGAAATCCTCACCTAACTTACGCATACATGCTAATCCCGGTCCTCATCGACAGAGCAACACTTATCCACTCGCAGGTTCAAAATATTCCTGCAAAATTGCGGGCGTGGACATTCTGGAAATATCGGAAGGATGTATTCAATAAAGCGAGTACTTCGATGAGATTTCATATCGAAAATACATTCTCGAGTGCGGATACATTTTGCCCGTACAATTTAATAAGACAGTTATGTCTGTTCAGCTTCGAACATAGAAAATCAACGATTCTGTAAACAAAATTTACATTTTTCGTTATTTGCACTAACAAAATCGACATACCGATTATTTATAGACAATAATACAGGGGAAGAAAGCCACGAATCGATATGCGGCTTTTCTATCTGTAAAATAGTTTGAACCCCATCATCAGTTTCGACAAAAATGTAAAATAAGTGTATTTTTAGCTTGTACAGCAGATTTATAAGTGGAAACAAAGAAATTGAACGATTTTTTCAAGGACATGTGGAAATAGCAACCCATTCATCTTCGAAATGGATTTTATTTCCTTGGAAATGAAAAAAATTATTGGACCAGGGACCAGTAACCTAGTATCTTCTGTCTTTTTCCATAATTTCAGTGGTACACCTTTTTTTTATTTTAATAAAAATCGAAGAGAATACATGGGATGACCAGTAATTCGGGACGTCAAAGTTTACCATTTGCCCTTAATTTCATCCATAATCTTTACCATCTCTTCCATTTCGTCCGAGTTCCACCACCTCACATTGCCTTCAGCTTCTCTTTCATCTTATATGAAGTTAATTACATTTTTATGAGCTGCCATCGTTCTTCTCGAACCGACTCCCATCTCAACGTCCCTTTATGTTTCAGTCTGTGAGAAGCCAAGTGCAGGCAATTTCCGTTCCCACTTACTTCACAAGGGGATTGAAGAATCGCGAGAAGTAATGGGCAACGACAGGGCCGGCGAAACAAATTTTTCCCAAGTGTGGAATTCCACACCTGGGATTTTCCCAAGTACTCAAAAAACTGAGCTACACAAGGTTCTAAGGGAAAAAGAATTTAGAGAAATGGGTTGAAAAAATGTGGAAAAACAGGATGTAAAATGGGAAGGGTAGGGAAATTTCTTGGGACAGTGGATGGGAAAAGGGAATTGGAAAAGTGTGTTGTGATTTGGGTAAAGTAGATTGGAAAACTGGACATAGAAATAGGGAATGGAAAAAGCGTGAGTATAGGAGGCTTGGAAAACGGAATGGGAAAATAAGTTTAGAAGTGGAAATTGAAAAAGGGATGGATAAAAGGGTTTGGAATAGTGGAATTTTTGGAAACCAGAATAGGCATTGCAAATAAATCTTGTCTCTTATACAAATAATTTGTTTAACCGTGAAAAATTACCTGTCGGCGAAACACATCTTGCTTTACGTGTTCAATCGAACTTTCCTGATTTCCGGTCTACGCTCTCCGAACGAGTCCCACGTGTGTACTGTAGATATTTCTAAACTTCTTTCAATATAGGGAAAAAGCAGAACTCTCCAAAGACACGTCAAAGTGTGTTTTTCTCTGAATCGTTCTGTGAATACATAAGGTGAGGTAGGAAATCTGTAAACAGTGACAAGTATTGAATTTACCAAAGCAGAGGGAAAATGAGGCCGGAAATACAGACATTCTTGTCAATTCTCTACCTGAGTGATAACGATAATAAAAAACTATGATTTACTGCGATCGTAAAAACTTTATATCGGATTTTCTCGCTGGGCAGAAAATTGAGTTGCAGACTGGTAACGCGACTTCCCTCGCCTTTCTTATAACTTAATTATCGACACTATTGTTCCTTAGTTGTGATAAAAGACAAACAACATAGACAGTTTGGAAGATTTTTCTTTTAAGTGAAATTAATTTATCTCTACCATAATAGAAAACGTATTCAATTACTTTTATTTCTCACTTCCAGCTTTCTTTGCCGCAAACTGACATATATACTTCAGATAGATTTCATATAAATTTCATAATCATAATTTCTCAAATTTTTTTAACTATTAAGATATTATTAAAATATTGGAAGATTGTTTATTCTTTTACTCTCGCCAATTTTGCGGTATTTTTTATTTTGTCACCTCAGCGAATTAAGGGTACTAAAGAGAGACAGCACTTGGTTCGAAAAGTTCTGCCTAATCTAATCAATCTGGACTAGATAGCTACGTTTAAAGAGGCGTCTGATATCTGTAGTGGAATCTCGTATCGGGTCTCTTCATTAGACTCAATCAATAAAGAATACTTTGTCTCTTTCCTGTACCTAACTTTGTATAGGTACTGTACGTTCGAGAACGATGACCTTTCCGATAAGGAATTTTCACTGGATAAATCCTCAGTGCCCGGAAAGTGCGGTAAGATTTTCCTCACCTATAACTTACAAACCACAATAGCTTTCAGCGCTTCACATTTAAATTAATCCGGATCTCCACTTTTCTATAGCCGACAATTCAATCTAGCGATTTTGCATACATTGGCAACTTCAGAAGCTAATGGAAAAATAAATTGACATCCAGACAATACATTTTTCGATACATTTTTAACATTTATGAATATATATTCTCAAAATTGTTCCCAAGACCGTATTTTTGTGAAATAGAGATATTATTGATTGAAGCTTTCGAATAAAAGCTTATGTTGATTTATATGAATATATCTACATATAAGCTTGAAGAATTTAGTAAATATTCGGGGAAAAAATACTTTGTACGCTAAAATGTTTGTGAGGAGAGACGTTGCTCAGTTTTCTCAGGGAGAAACGCGTAAACAAGAGGGGTAGGAATGGCTACAAACTCAAAAATGGAACAACAGGCACATCCGCCGACCATTATTTTCCAGAGAGGTGAGTCAAGGGGAGTGCGCACAAGACCCGTAGAAACTCGGCTCCTATTTTATACCACCTTCCATTTTCCATTTTACAACCCTCATTTCCATTTTGTTACCACTGCAGCTTAAATCTTCCGCGATGACGACTCTGGTATTTATTTAAATCTCCAGCTGTATTCTCCAACCTTATCAATATCACATGTCTTTTTTATAAAATTTTATTATCTTTTCTAAGACAAGGCTAGCCGGGAATTTTCCTTTTGTTTTTCAAAGTTTTTCTGTTATTTAAAAATGCACAGATAAGCCACAAAAAGTAGCTCTAATCGATAGTTTAGGTATCCGTGTTATCCAATGCTTCCGGTACGTATAGTTTAAAGCTTTGAAACTTGAGCACCAGAGAGTGCTTTAATGAATAAAGTAGCCTTTATTGCTTAGTTTACTTCCTCAAATTAAAATCGTGCTGCAATGAAAGTAACATTTTTCTCAAATAGGAAAAGAGCTTTAAAATCTCGATATTGTATATTATTTTTTTAATTATACAATGCATATAGAAGGATTAGTGTCTATATTTATTCCTGATGCGTATCTTTTATTATTTTGCAGCTTTAAGTGTCTTATTGAGGGTCTGTGAAGACCGAAATTAGTGAGAGCAGTGCCAGAAGCCAAGCACTATTGTGAACGTGTACGTGATTTTCGCGATACACTAAAATTCCTGGCGCGGCTGCTGTCTGCCAAGCGCACAGTAAATTAGCAAATGAATTTAAAGCCACGATGGAAACTGAACAATTGCCGCACGCGGCTGCTTGTTGGTCACGTAGTAGATGCTCATCCTCCTTTTCCATGCCCCTTTCCATCACCCACCGCCTCAACCCCTATTCGTCCAGGGTGGAAGCAGATGCGCTAAATAGCCCGCAGGGAAACCAAAGCTCACCTCCACACCCCATCTTCGTGAATGTAGCCGATGTATAGCCACTGCGCATATTACAGATAGCCGGAAGACCAGTCTTACCACTAAAGAGAATTTTCATTGCAGATAAATCATCACGAGTGCTGGATTCTTTTATTATCCTTATCAAAACTACGTACGACTATTGCCGGCTCCATATCATTCATCTCTTATCGTTTCTCCCATCTCTCACAGTTAACTCTCATATGAAATTTCGATCTCTTCGATTTCTGGATGATCTCTGCTAGGAATTAAAAAGATGCTAACATTATCAAATATTTTCAGCGATTTTTATAAGTTTTAACAGTGAATTCAAGCGTCACTCGATGTAGTATGGCGTTAAACTTTTCACGAGCTTTAAACTCAAAGTGGTGTGAAAGCATGGCGAGCAAAAAGCGACAAAGGCGCGAGTCGAATAATTTATGTGATCATAGATGTAATCGCATTTGAATATTCACAACTATGCGCGTCGTTGGAGCTGGCAACTTTATAATTACCAAGTAAATTACCTTGGCCCAACCCCTGGTCCATCCACGTTCGGTTCACTGGCCGTGGCCTTCTCATCCACCAATCTTTCACCATCCTTTCTCAACCAAACCACCCCCCTTTTCTCTAAAAGTGCTCGTCTCTTTGGTACCACCACATTCCCTGCACCTACGAGGAACGTGGATTTATTGAAAATTAAGCCCGATTTTATCGCGCGGAAACTTTCCAATTTTCCACGGTTACTTTCGTGCTCTATTTCAACCAAGGGGAAAAAATAACGCCAGGCTGTGGAGTAGCGCGACGAGGCGTTTAATACGCTGCTCTTTTCTTTTCTCGCGACCATGTGTCGAAATTACAGTTTCTTAGCTTTTTAAATTTTCAGTCATCGGAAATTAACAAGACATCCTTTTAGAACTAAATTTGGTATTAAAACAGTCCACTCAACATATCAATCCCACTTCAGTTTGATCCGGAATTCTGATAATAACATGAAAAATTCGATTTGGGAACTAGAGTATCCAAATGCGTTCGCATATATTTTATGATACGAATCAAGTTTGAAGCGAACGATTTTAAAACGTTTTACTATACTTCACTTGTTTATAACAAGCCCTTTACAATAACAAACAAGATACTCGTATTTATAAAGGAAGAACTAGAGTGCGTTTGCTATATGAAATAAATTTTATTGTTTAGTGAATTCAATAAACTCTCTCGACTGAGGTAACTAACTTGAATCTCAGTTTTACCCTTCCAAGAACGTTGGGCAGAAAACTTGATATAAAGACCTTTGTAATAAATAAGTTCCACGCGAAACCAATCCCGTTTCGCATTCAGACAACTTTTCAGACATTCATCCCACTCCGTGTTCCACCCTGGTGGAAATACAGAAAATACGTTGCAGTGTTCTAATAAACCAATGCAAACTTTTGCTAACCGGTATAACCAGATTATCTGAACACTGTCACAATGTCAGATAATGTTCGTTAACGCGAATATAATTCCGCCTCTAAAATACATTGTATATATTTTACTATCATGAAACGAAACTTTGGGTCACATCTATTTGGGCTATTTAACATTAACTTGTTTAAATCGACTTTCAAATTGTAATTTGAAATTCTTAAATTAAAATATTTAATCCTGATCATTTTCAAGCCCGAGGCATTCAAAGCAAAAATCAAAATTCTATTGTGAAGGTAGATTATTTATTAATTCCTCTCTTCTCTGTAGCTTTATGTGCACTTCCCTGATTTAGTTTTCCTATCTCGGTGCTCTACAATATTCAATTACTTTATATTATTGATTTCTAGAATAATACGGAAATAATTTGATTTTCTCAACGCACGAAACCATTCTTGCTTGCAAATGCATTCCGTATCGTAGATACCCCTCCATTGAGTATTCAGTTCCAACCCTCCGTTTTCCCCACCGAAGAGGTCGGAAGTAGTGGGGAGGCAACTAGCGACAAACAAAAGAAACGGTCCAACTAATTGCTTCACACACTGTCCGATCACTTGTCATTCGCCTCTCCTTCGGAGACTTTTAAACAATCTATAAGTCACAAAAAATCTTGGTGTAAAAAAATACGTAAAAAGTGATAAAAGTGGGTGGAAGTGAGACTAAATTATATTTTTGTAAATTAAAGTCTAATATCAAAAATAGAGGATTTTCAATGATTCGGTGAGCAAGACTTCCTTAATCAAGATTTTATTTTAATTGTACAATACATTATAAGCTAAAAAAATAATTTCTGAATAATTTGATACAATAAATAGGATAATTTTTTCCGTGCAAAACTCTTATCAGATTAAAATCGTATATTGTTTATGTTTTCAGCGCAAGTTTACAACACATCGTTATTTTTTACTACATTACATTCGTTCTCTATTCGAGCAACGCTGAAGGTGAATTTAATAACGGCTCAAAAGATTATCAAAATGAGTGGGTAGTTAGAATTGAAGGAGGAGAGGAAGTGTCGACACACCTTGCTTTACGGTCGGGTTACATACACTTTGGAACTGTGAGTTTTACATCTTCATATTTACTTGACAAAACCATCTCAGATAATAGTACTATGTGAAATTTAACATTTCTTCTTCGTAAAAGTTTAATTTCTTTTAATTAGAATTTTAACAAGCTGTTTTCATCCATGTCTGACTCTAAGTAGCTTAATCTACTGAGATCAAAGTTCTTCATGTTCTTCGAAAAAAGGAAACTTTCTTTACGAATAAAGAATTCTTCCTTTGAAAATTTAAAAAACTGTGTGATTTTGAATTAACAAGACTGTGATGGGAAATTTTTTGTGATTCTAAAATTCCGTTGGTAACTTTCACTTGTCATAAAAATATAATCAAAAACGATAAGAGACGAAAGTTGGATGAAAAGCTATACTGTGTATGCATTATTTCTGTCTAGGGATTATAACTTATTATGCAGTGCGTATTAATGTGAATATATCCAAAATGACATTAACCACACCGAAGTATAACAGCAGTATAGCTGCATGGTTAAAGATGCGAGTCCTATTATTATTCAAAGTTCGGGTTATAAGTGCCACAATATCAAGCACCTTTCACACGTGCGCAAGGGTGATTTTCACAACTTGACGAGAGTAACTTTGTCCTCGCTTCGACTGTAAAGGAGGCTAGCAAGAGAGATGCAATTAAAACTTCTACAACTGCTTAATAACTTAGCCATGTTGTAAAGCCTGATTCTAGTTTAACTTCAGATCGAACGCGACATACTATCAGTGCACGATTGAAATTTTAGCGGATAGATTATTATACACATAATACATGTAATACGTATCCCTTCTAAAATTTTTATAAACTCATCCCTACAGTCAATTGTAATGAATTCCAGAAAAATATCCAAAGCAGCGATAATTTCTCGTTTAAATTTATAAATTTAATCCCCAGCCACATAAACCAACTGCTTTAAATCTTGAATATTTTCGAGCAAATCGCGAAAACGATTTTGAAAAAGAAAATGTAGGAAAATGAAACGTGCAAGCTCGGATTCGTGATGGAAAAGCAATCCATGTGATTAATGAAAGGAAGCGATTTGATTTTCTATGTTCTTTCGACCGCATGTCGATGAAAGAAGATGCGCGATGTTATTCCTTTCTGCATCGATTCGCGGTTTCTTTTTCTGCATTTTGTCTCGCAAACACTATTCAAAGACTGTATATGCTAAGTGTGGCCAAGAGTTGGAATAATATTAGCTTCTTTTCTGATTCGCCTCTTTGCTCAAATACATGAGTCGCCACGATATCCAAGGTATCACGGCACATGCGGGTGTATCCATGTATACATATTCCGCAACATGGTTGGCGAACACTTGAAAATAAATTGACTCTTATCGGATTATCCTTTGCGCATATGGTTGCGAACTGAGTCGCAGACCACTGACGTAGGCGGAAAGTACTGTATAAGTGAAGATAACGTCAATGGGCTCATATCCGATGCGGGACGTTGCAAGATATCAGACAAATCCACGCTCTGTTGACTTATTTCCTCGTGTTTTTTAACAGTTCTTTGAAATTTCAGACTAATTTCAAACTGGTTTACAAATAGCGATTAGATTGAATGGCAGAACTGGACTCGAATGCAAAACCAGCCACGGAAAGTTGTTTCAAACTCTACTTGACTTAAAATTCTGCATTCTAAAAATTTGAATTTTTCGAATGGTTTCACTGAAATTGAAAAGAACGTACAATGATTGCATGGTTTAATAAAAAGGTAAAGTCGATTGGTAAATATAAAAAGATAATGATATTTCAAAAAGTTCCTTTAACTTCGTTTGCCCTTTTGCCCTTTTGCCCTGTTGCCCGTGGCAATGCAACCTTAAGAAATTCTTTCCTCGACTCGCATGCAAAGAGAAAGCAGATATTACAATCGCCACAGATGAAAAAGTGAATTCCACTTGTAAATCTTATTCTTTCTTCATAGTAATGGCCTATAAAAAATATTCTTCGTTGTAGTACTTCAAAAGCTATTTCATGCAAAAATATCGAAATATGCCTTAGAAAATAGAGTTTAAATACGTTATTCAATTATCATTTTAAACGTACAAAAGAAAAATCCGCTGTCTTTCCTTCATTAATTGAAGCTTATCTTATAAAGAAGGGAGCGCGGTTTTTATAAGAGTGCATCGGATTCGATTCCTGATGCGGGCGAGAAGAGTTAACCATTAAAAAAAATCATTTTCTTTCACTTACATCATAAATTTTTCTCTTCCGTTTATTTCCCGCATGTTTCATTATATAATAAAAACTTTCTGCAATGACTAATGCCCTACCTGCAGTCAGATTTTGATTAAAAACATTTTGATTAAAATCCATTTGCATGGACCTTGGACCAAAGATCCAAGGACTTTAAACTAAATTACTTCTAAATACTGTAATACTATTTCGGAAAATCAAATTCACCGTGCTTGGAAATCTAGAAAAGAGCAAACGAGGCCTTTTCGATTCTTTTAAAAAATACAATATCTCGGCCGCAGAGGATTTTTCTTTTATTTATAAAGCGAAAGCGCTGTTCAGGATAATGCGTTTCGAGGTGTATGTACTTCTGGGCAAAGCTGGTACTGACATATGTAAATACTGCCGGGTTATATGCACTAGGAGCAGCGTACGAGAGTCGTAGCCTTCCACGACTTCTGGCACGCAATTAAATCCGCATCGTCGTTTGAAGCGTTTCCCGGCATCCAGCCGGGCTGGGCTTAATTATATGAAATAATTACACGTCGGACGAAATATATGCACCAGCATGGGCGAGAGGTTGTGGAAGGTAGGGGTGGAAATAGATGCTGGGGAAGGGATTGGGAATAGGGGGTGAAAAAGAAAGAGAGAGAGAGGAGAGAAAGAGAGGCACCTCGCAGAAGTAGAGAGCATGCATTGCGCACCGTAGATGCGGTCTGCCACAGGCCTAGACCAACAGTGGCAGCTGCAACCTCTGCAACTGCATTCTCCATGGCGCTAGGTAGATCCTAGTGTTCTAGTATTCTAGCACGAGGCTGCACAAGTGCAGAGATACGACATGGAGGGTTCCGACACTCTGTTAGTGTAATTATGCATTGGGACGCTAGTATTATGCTGCCTAATGTCCGTGCAGAAAATACAAAGCTCCCACGTACGCCTCGACTCTCCCAACCTAGTGGTGTAAATGCAGTGATAATTGTAACGAGCTGGCGCCTGCAAATCTCGAAGCTGTGAACGAGAACAATTTTGCGAGCAAAAGCCCACTTGAAAGTCACGTCTGTCCTTCCCTTATTCCACAGCCACGATAATTAGCAGTCTTAAGATAAATGCGCATGCTACCTACTTTTCA
This sequence comes from Synergus japonicus, assembly GCA_900474275.1. Taxonomy (NCBI): domain Eukaryota; kingdom Metazoa; phylum Arthropoda; class Insecta; order Hymenoptera; family Cynipidae; genus Synergus; species Synergus japonicus. Next base: position 24,017 of record UCOH01012232.1, read on the forward strand.
ATTTATTGTAACTTTGCTCTTTGCTGACAACATTTTTGAGCTCCCAGTGTGGAATCAAAATAATTCAAATAAAATTTAGGGAATTCAAAAGCAGTCTAGTAAAATTCAAGATACTTGAGGAAAAGATATTAATTATAGAGAATTTATAAGTAATTTCAAAGAATTTAAAAATAATTCAGGGTAATAATTCAGTAATTGAAAGATTTATTTAGAATTGCTCAATTTCTAACATTATTTATAAACATATAATATATATATATATATATCAAATGAACTCCTCATCTCTTTCAGTGAACCCCAAATGCTCGAATGTTGTCAATATATCTACAGAGTGTGACACACATTCAAGGGAAAAAAACTCTGATAATAAATTATCGAGCCACCTGTTCAGTTTCCCTACACTCAATCTTATCGCTTTCGGAAAGAGTAGATGAGATCTGACCACTGATGATACCGTGCCCCGTTTCATAGCTTTTCATTGGAAACGTAAATTTTTTTCCTACACGACGTCAACCCGAGTCTTTAGAAGATTCGACAGCAATTATTAATGGCGTGCGTTCGTGATTTGGTCACAGTAGGATGACCCGCTGATTCAGCGTTAACGTTTGGCAGTAATTGAAATAAACGACGGGACACCCTGCTGAACCCCATAATGAACTACCCGTTCCCAAGGCCGACACACGTCAGAGCGATGTGCTACTTGGCGTTTGCCTTCATTAACTCTCGACCTGGATCTCCGTCAAGTCTCAGCCTCTCCAGAGGCCTCAAAATCATGAACGACATACAGATATTACCACTGGTGAATCTGAAGGGGTGGTTTCGTTCCACCCTCTCTTTCCATCATGTACGCTCTTCATTAGTGCAGCTCACAGCGGATTATGGAAGGGGAGAATTGTCAAAAAAAGCTCATCCTTATATTGTGAAGCAAATATTAATGTTTTATCTTTATTCCCTACTTTCGAAAGCATATACGATTATGAGGAGGGAATAAATCTTCTGACTTAAGGAAGTAGGAAGAAAACATTAGAGAGATCTGGGGAAAATTTTACCGTCTTGAATTTTGGTGATGGAGTGTTTCAAAATTTGATTTCTCGCAGATTTTTCTCTGCAAAATTTATTCTTGAGATAGGGATATTTATTATTAATTCAAAAATGAAATGTGTTTTTGGCTTCATGATGTTGAAACATTTAAGAAATCTCTTGCTGTTTATTGTTCTGAAGACAAGGAAAATCTACAGACAATAACTTAGAGAGTAGATTCTCGGAAAATGAATAAAGCTCTTATTAGGAAGAACAAGGTGGAATCTGATTAAAGTACCACATTTTTCACGCTAGCTTCTCTCTTCTCCGGTGTCTCTGTTATAACAAGCAAGGTTTATACACAAAGGGTTGCGTTCACTCAAAACCCTGTTAGTACATACTTCTCGTTTAGCTTCCTTTAAAGAAGAATATACAATCTCCTTTCATGAAATATAGCATCAATATTTTCAATAACAACGTATACAAATGACTTTCTCAGATAATAATGGAATCATAACAAATCTATATTATGTATGAAATCCTTCTAAAATATTTAGCCTAAATTATTTTACAATCAGGTACTAAAAATTTAACAAATCTTATTTGCAACATATAAATATGACTTTTAGTTTCATTGAAATCCCGATCACTGTCTCATAAATAAGGAAAAAAATATAAAGACATCAGAATATATTTATTTCCTGATGATACACTTCAAGCAAATAAATAGGTAATTTAATGAGACGAGGTATGAAAAGGGAGTATAATTGAGAATTGCAGCCAACCAGACAGAATCAGCTGAAGAAGAGACGAGGAAAATGTTTGGCAGACAAGATATAGACATTAGGGTTTTCATTGGTAGCTGCGACGACGCCTGCGGGGGCTTACAGGCAAGGGATTACGAGAGACAGTTGGAAATCCGATCAAAACAAATGGACTGCGAAAATATCTCGTCTAAATCCCCACCCTCTCTTGATTTCCCTACTCCTTCCCATTTCCCCCTTTCCCTTTGACTGTTTCTCCACCCACACTTTGGATGTTTCTCCTTCCCTTCTTCCCTGGGGCTGTTTCTCCACAATTTCCCCCTTCTGAGTTAGGATTCGACCATTTTCCTGCCCCTTTCATCCCCCAACAGTCAGAAGACACAATCTGAATACCGATAAGATGGATAGTCCACTGATCGCCATGTAATGACTTCCCTAGTTCGTTCGCCCCTGACAAACCAACTTCACCTGAAACGCAAAATCCCTATTATCACGCCCACGATGAATTCGAGTTTAAATCGTTACCCTCCATGGAATTTAAGGCTAAACCGTCCTGACCTCTGAAACGTGTGGTATTCATTCTGCTTCGCGAGATTGCTCTCCACGACATTCCTTCTGGTATTGTCGCTCGTTCTCGTAAAGATTTTTTCGTAATTCGCTGCTTTAAGTTTACCTTGGTACAGGTGGTAGCAATCTTTGCTTGTAAATTGGCTTCTTTGCTTTTTATTACTCTCTTTACATATCGAAATCTTTAATCAAAGTATGGTGTTATTTTTATCTAGAAAACTGAAAGACCAATCCACCATAAACGGCAAACTACGACTTCTTCAGGAGAGTGGAAAACGTTCTCTAAAATACAATTTTCAATTTGAGAATAATTGAAGACAATTCTTTAGAGAGCTTTCAGAACTGAAGTCAGGCAAGAAAAGCTTTATTGCAAAAGGTAGTTTCGAGAAGATTACAAATATCTGATTGGCAATTTTGAACAACAATTTTTGCTTTGCTGATAAAGTAATTTACTTTAACATTTTTATTGGAATTTCAACCAGTGTCTATAATAATCTTGTCCCTAGGTTTTAAAATTTCTACACGGTTTCTGATTAATAATAATTATAGAAAAAGTCGTCATTAAATACTCATATTGAATTATTTTCAGCTACCCTTCTAATTAATCATTCCAGGTTCTCATAAATAAATAAATAAAATATATTTTTCTCAGCAGAGAGCATATATTTTATTTATTTATCAATAATATAACAAATCAAATATGGATTGATGATAATATAAATAATGTAATATTGCATGGTTTCCCTCTGGTTCACATAACGTAAAAAAACCGTTTTGCGATTAAAATGTATATAGTAACCGATATTCATGGAAATCAATCCAATAAACTAAAACAATTATGTATTTCACATATTGAGTTATATTATTAATCAAAAAATAGTAATCAATTTACATTTATTTGTAATAAATGTAATTCACTAGGTATAAACAATATAAAAAGTACTCCAAATATATTGTTTACAAATTCTGATGAGAGAAATAAAAAATGATTAGAGTTTTTTTTATCGAAAAGATCTTTTGATTCAGAGTATATTTGACATTTTTCATTGTACAGTTACCAGGAGTGTAAAGTAGAGAAATCCTTTGCAGTGCCAGGAGGTATACGGACAAAAGCGAGCCATATGTGACTGGCGTTACACAAATATCGTGGTCCCCTTAATGCAAGGGCACCATTCTCGGTTATGTCCACCACCTGACGGTATTGACGCCTTGACACGTGGAGCCATACAATTGCCACACTGAGCACTCAGATAATAAAAATGTAACGCTACACCCTTTTTAAACTGAGACTCAATACTGAAAAGAACTCCCTTCACGTTCATGTTTTCTTGATAAAAGCGTCCCTTATAGAATTTTTGAGGGTGAAACGTCGCGACGTCCTAACACCACCATTACTTTTACACAAAATAGTCCTAAATTGATGTACCTTTAAGTAAAAATGTGTAAATCATTATATAATAGTTTATTTGTAAATTAAATATTAGTTTTTAATTGAATATTACTTTTTAATTAAAAGTCTATAATTTTTTATTTTAGGTGATGGGATTCAAAAATACATTCCTATGGCACAAAAACAAAAATCCAGATCAGAGGAAGAGAGGACTCTCCCATTCTCAGACGCCTTTAAATTCTGCAGCAAATGCAAGTCTTGTCCGATAAATTTTGCACTGATAATAGTCTTAAAAATATTATTACTTTATTTAGTTATTGATTATCTGTCAACATAGTAGAATATAGTTTTCAACGTTATTCATTTTATTTTTCAACACAGATAGTGTGGGCAGAAGAACAAAAAGTTATTACCCGCCATAAGAGGGATTACGTTGTCCTGGACGA
>UCOH01012233.1:0-12831 GCA_900474275.1 Synergus japonicus
GTTAGAAGTATTAATTAAAAATATTATATGCACTGTTTTAATTTTTTCGGTTTATAAATATATATAATTTTAACGTTTAAACATTTAAAGTTATGTAATATTAATATAATATTATACATAATTGTACTATCATATAGTTAATTATATAATTTATTCATTTGCATATTATATAGATATATATAAGAATCGCGCGGAACATTCAAATCATTAAAATTGCCAATTTCCTGAATCTCTTTCTAATAAGTGCGAATCAATGGTATAAATTGAATCAGAATAGAGTACCATTATAAAATGAACATTAATTATATATAATATTATTTATTGTTTATATTAATATCAAATTTAAAATATTTTACTCCTGAAAAAACAGAACCATAAAATCTACGTATATAAGAATCGCGCGAAATATTCAAATCATTAAAATAACCAATTTCTTGAATTTCATTCAATTTGCAGATCCAAATAGAAATAAATTACTATTATAATCTATTCTATTATAATATAATCCTAATATTAACATTATTAATATATATAATGGTATTAATATTAATATTCTCCACCTGAAAAACCTAACCTCAACATCAAAACGCATCGAAATAGTAAAATCGATCATTTCTTCAATTTCACATGTGAATCGAGGAGATGAGGAGATATAAATAGACCGCCCGAAGCTTTCCGAAGGCAATCGTACATCCTCGGGTTTTCAAACTCAGAAGAGGAGAATTTGCTGCGCGCGCAACCATTATGGTCTCCTACTCATTTCACACGGACACAGACCTTTCATTGTGTCAAATACGTCTCGTTTCAAATCTCCGACCACTGCCGTGGCCCACATGCACGAAAAAAATCTAGGCATTAATGCGTGAACCACGAAGGTCAGGGTCCGTGTCTCGAAATGTCCCAGAGCCCTTAAAATTCGTTAAGATTTTTTAAAACTCTCAGAAACCTTTTGAAATCCGTTAAAAACCATTAAAATCATAAATGTCTTGAAACCCAAGTTAAAATTCGAAAGAATCTCTTAACTAAAAATTCCTAAAAACCTCTTGTATATAATTTCATAACATTTAAAATCTCTTAAACTCCTTAGTTTTATATAATTTCATGAAATACTTAAAAATTCTATGAAAATATTTTCAAAATCATATATGTGTATCATATATGTGTCTTTTGAAATCCCTTAATAAAATTACCTAATAAACTTTAAAATCCTTTAAACCTCATAAAATATTTTAAAACTTATAAAAATCTCACATTTAAATCTTTGTCTCGAAATGAGACAAAAAGTTCTCCAAAAGAGACAAAAATTACTCAAAATGAGACAAGTGTTTTTTCTGTCTTTTGAAATCTTTTAAGATTCATGAAAACCTATAAAAGTTCCCAGAAACTTCTTGAAATTCTTTAAATTCCAAGATAACATTTACAGTTCCTTTACGTCTTTTAAAATCTATAATATTAAAATTATTAGAAATATTTTTAAATTCCATGGAATCCTTAAGATTCTATAAAATCTTTTAATAAACAAAAAAAATAATATTCAAATTAAAATTTGTTTTACTCTATGGACACAATCTTATTTCGAAAAGAAGTGAATATACGGAGCAAAAAAATTATGTCTAATTATAATATTTATTGAGAAAAATGAGGAAATCGAATTTTGAGATAAGAACTTAAACCAACACAGTTAAGAAACGTTTAAAAGTTGTAACATAAATCTTGGAATATTACATATACAAATTAATCGTCCTAATTTCAATTTTTGTTTGGAGCATATAAGACAAAAAGTATCAGTTGTCCGATCTCAAACTTACCGGTATTTTATTTGTTTACAAGATCACTTTTGTTATAATATTATCATATCGACTTAAAAAATTGTGAAATTAAAATAAAAGTACGAAAGTACGTTTTTCTGGTTCTAAATACTTAAATTTTTTTAAAAAGTGTAAACAATTTTTTTGAAAAATATAAATAAATATTTGACTTTTTTAAATAAAAATAAATATTGGAGTACAATGAAAAGATAATACTTTTAGGTTAATTTTAAATTCCTCATTTAGCGCAAAAAGTATTAAAAGTAAACATTTTTTCGCTCTTTTCATTTCTATTTTACAAAAGAATAGATCTACAAATCTCAATTACGTTAGGCTTACCGATTTATGGTCTCATAGTAGGAATTTCTCTCGGATTTAGGGATAAAAGTTGATTTAGCATTTCTGCATGCCCTGAAGATATCGATTTTCTAAAACTTAAAGGGAAGTTTTCCTTAGAGTATTACAATAAAATGAAGGTATTGACGCGAATATGATTTTTAAAAAAATCGGAATCGTTCAACTGAACAACGAATTTCGACAAAAAACTTTTATATTTAGTAGTGATTTTTACAACAATAAAGCAAACACAGTACAAATTCACATCATTCACTGCTCACCAAATATCGAACTCTTCAATATTTAACAGGAATCCCAAAGTCAGAAATTGAAGAACATACGTAAAAAATTTCTGCTCGAGCGACAAGGCATTCAACATCGAAGGATTGTCTTTCAATCTAATTGTGCGACGACCTCGCGCGATTTTATTTTCGATCTGATTTTTAAAATCAAACTTCTGTGCTTGGGTGCTTGAATGCCAAAGAGAGTCCTGAATAATCAATACTTTATTCCTTGTGCTTTTATTAACTTATTTATCCTTTCGTTGAATGCTAAGACTGTCGTGCATCGTTTTCACAACAGCTTCGATCAACTCTGGAATGACGACACCATTTACATCAATAAAGTTCGCTACTGATCTCTCAATTGAGGTTTGATTTGCTACGCTTCCACTCTTCACGGATAAAACCAGAGTGTATTTGTCGTCGTATTTCTTCATATACGAACTCGCTTCCCATGTTACATCTGGATCAAATCCCGCAGGATCTCTGAAAAAATAATAGATTTATTATAATAAGTTTACCATTTATTGTATTAGAAAATTGTAAATTGCAACGTCTTGCAAAAAATAGTACTCCCTGTTGGAAGTAAAAAGAGAGAAAGTCTATCTATTTGAATCTTTTTCAATCTTCAGGATTAAAATGGAAAGAAAAAATGAATCCAAATGTATCCATCCCTATCCATGCCAATCTATTTCAATCTCTGTATCCTTCGTCTATCTTCGCCATTTTGTCCACATCTTGCCAATACGCGGTGTTTGAGGTCGTAAAAATGATGTGTTTGAAGTGTCGTTTTTTTATTGACAATCTTTTGGTTGTACGACAGGGGCTATCTGCTTATTTTCTAGGCAAAAAGAAATTTGTTTGGCTAAAAAGTGAATTTTTACAAGTGAGGAGACGCGGGTTGAGGGGTGCGGGTAAACAGTACTTACATTTTGTCAAGTCTCTGTCCGAGCAAAAAAGGCACAAAACTTCAAAGCCCGAGCACTTACGAAAATCGTGTAAAAAAAGAAGTTTGAGAAATCGCGTACTACACATGTGCTAATACTTGAATATAATTACTGGACCTGTCAGCTGTTTCGCAGGGTCGCCAATAGACCATTATTAATACAGTAATAATAATGGTAACAATGGTCAATTGGCGACCCTGCGAAACAGCTGACAGGTCCAGTAATATTAATATATTCAAGTAACTAGCACATGTGTAGTACGGCGATTTCTCAAACTTCTTTTTTTACACGATTTTCGTAAGTGCTCGGGCTTTGAAGTGCATAGCGAGATTCGGAAAATTTTTCTGTGTGAGTGAAGCACCCTTGGAGTGAAGTTTTGTGCCTTTTTTGCTCGGACAGGGACTTGGCAAAATGTAAGTACTCTTTACCCGCACCCCTCAACCCGCGTCTCCTCACTTGTAAAAATCCACTTTTTAGCCAAACAAATTTCTTTTTGCAGAAAATAAGCAGATAGCCCCTGTCGTACAACCAAAAGATTATCGATAAAAAAAACGACACTTCAAACACATTATTTTTGCGACCTCAAACACCGCGTATTGGCAAGATGTGGACACAATGGCTACATTAATTTTTGGTGGTTTGAAAATGCTCCAACACCGTGAAGTATGCTACCAAGTCTATCCTTTTCAATTCATACCTTTAATTATATTATTCAGGATTAAAACAGAAAGAAAAAATGAATCCAAATATATCCATCCTTATCCATGACAATCTATTTCTATATCTTTTCTAATCTACAATAATCTCTTTCCTTTTGAATCTCAATATTCCGATTATAGAAATAATCGATTATATCGAAGTATAATAATTTCAATTCCTCACTATCTTTTTCGAAGTATACTATCAAGTCTATCCATTTCAATCACTACATTTCTATCAGTGTCTATCCTTTTTAATCCGTATCATTATATCCACATCTATTCGCGTACAATAATTTCAATTCTTCTCTATCGTTTTTGAAGTATACTATCAATATAGGTTTGTGATTATACTGAAAAAGAGATTGAAAGGGGTAGAGATAGATAACAGCGAAATAAATGAGATTGAAGACATAAGTTATGAATTTAACAAAGTAATAGAGTTAGATAGACAAGGGATAGATTGGGATAGAGCTCTTTTGGATGAATAATACTGGTTTTTATAACACAACTCCTAAATCCTTCGTTAGCTCAGTGGACTAATCGTAAGAGAACAAACTATATGCGCGTGGATTCGCGTTCCCATAGATGCTGATTTTTCAGTGTTCCATGTTTAAAATATTATTATGCATGTTCAAAATTTGATAAGTAATAAGTTTATAACTAATGATAGAAAAAGATTGCAAATGGGAGATAGAAAGATATTCAAATTTTTTTGGAAGGGATAGACTGAAAGATAGAAAAAGATTGAGGTTTATAGAACTAATTCAAATTTTTCGGGAAGGATAGAAAAAGATGGAGCCTATTGAAAACGATGGATACATACAAAGATTGAAAAAGATAGCATTTCATGGATGCAAAGTTCACACTTGAAAAGGATTGAAAATTTCTATTCTTTTCTATCCTATTATATTTTTTTTTTACTTCCAACAGGGCGGCAATAGTCTATGAAAACTGCTCAAGAAATAAATCACTGTTACTTTTTTAAAAAGGAGTTATTTGCGGCTTCTAGAGTGTTGAATGCAGAAAGAAAAGTATTTTAGTATGCGAAAAAAAAATCCTAATGTAGAATTGTCCCGTTTTGCCTTATGTTCCCCTATAAGGTGAATTGTATTCAGGATTCCGCAATTTCTGTTATATTACATGGATCGTTTCCGAGATAAATGCAGAAAACATGGTTTTTTTGAAATTTAGAAAAAGACGACCAACAAAATTGTTAATGTGGACCCAGATTCGAATTCTACGAATAAAAACAATTAGTGGAATAAAAATAAAATCATTTTATAAGTGAAATTTACTTAAAAATGTCAAAGTGACTCGAAGCGTATAAATAAGATATCATCATGTATTTGACTTTTCGCCTTAGAGTAAATTCTCCCCTTTCAAACAATAACAATGATTTACTTCTAGTGTGCAATTTTCATAAACTTTTTTCAAACTCTTTCTTGTGAAACAGACTGTAAATGGACATAAGGTTTACCTCTGAACAGCGACTATGAATATTCCCTTTTCCTTGTAAGTTGTGTAAAGGGTCAGAATTCCCATTAAAATAAAGTATATGGAAACACAAGCGACTAAGACTGGTTTAGACGTAGGGAATGGGTAGAGGAAGTCCCACAGCAATGCAACAATCGCGACACCGACAGCTACTCCGCATAATGCCAATCTTCCATCCAACAATGCAAAGTTCTCCACGTAATTGTATTTTTTAATGAAAACTTCCTTCACTGCATCATCCAACGCATTTTTCACTGCCGATCCATCCCATTTGTTAATCTTTATCACCTACAACATAAAAAGAAGATAATTCATTTTAACTTTTTGGTGTATTAAAAATTATTAAAATACAATTGCAGTCATCAGTTAGCAACTGCGCTCTTTAGCCATACTTGGTCTGGAGGATCAAAAGATTTTATTTGCTTATTACTTTGGAAAAAATCAACATTTTTAGCTTGAAAAATAGTGTGTTATCAATATACCAGTTCTCGGCCAACAAGAATATGCTAAAGAACAATAAAAGAGATTATTCATTAAAAATATCAATAGTCAATAAAATTTAATTGAATTCAAATTTCAAAATTTAAGTTTATGGACATGTGGTACATTTAAAAAGGCTAAGTGATTTCAAAAGATTTCAAACAATTTAAAGAAATTAAATTTTTTTTAAGAGAATCTCAGGGATTTAAAAGATTTCAGAGATTTATTGAAATTTATAAAATTAAAAGCTTAAAGGTTAAATAGGTCTCAAATCAACAAACAAATACACTCATTGTGATTTTTACACTAAAAAAATTTAATTTATAATAAAAATTATTAATTCTTTAAATTCGTTTTTTGGGGGTTTTCATCATCGTTGGATCCGAATCTGATATCAAAACTTGCAATTGATGAAATTCAAAGATGGCGGAACCAATATGGCGGATAAAAATAAAAAAACTCTTGGATTTTTCGAAATTGAATAGTTTGAATTTAGATTCAGATTCACTGTATTTTAGAGTTTTTTTAAGAAAAAATAGTTTATAACTTATATAACATTGCAGAAAATTCTGAAAAATACTTTAAGATGTACTCAATACAAAAAAAAAAATTGCCGTACCAAACTACAAGATAGATTAGTGGAAAAAATATTTCTCCCTGAAAAAGCACCAATTTACTACCAATGTACTATTTGTTTATATACTTTTTTTATAATTAACAATTAATGACGGATAATATTTATTTCATATTCATTTATATCCTAGAGTCTTAGGAAAAGCAAAAAAAAACCCGGTATTTGTTGTTAAAAACGTAGTTAAAATAATGTACAGCCATGGGGAAAATTGTGACGCAAAGTTTTAACAAGATTTAACTTTATAGATTGAAGAAAGGTAACTAATTGTCAAAATAGACGAAAAAATGCAAAATATGTGAAAAAAGATGAAGAGGTAACCTCAAAAATATATAACAAAAATTTATTGAGTTAAATGAAATGATTGAATTTTAATGTTAAAGCTTGAATCCAACAACCTTACAGTCGTTATTTACCAATATCGTCAACAACATATGCTGTATAAACATTAGTTGAAACAGTTTTCTTATCACTGTTTTACATTCTGATAAGAGCCCGCTGTTTTTCTAATAAATTATCACAGCAAATTCGTTGTGTGCTGAACGAGTATCTTTAAAAGTAATTTATTAGATTTTGAGCTTATCGAAAAATTTGGCTTTGAACTGCTTGAAGTCAAAAAAAAATATATGAAAATAAATTAGTAAAGAATTAAAATTTTTAAGTTTTTGGGGAATTCAAAAATCTTGAATTATGAACACTAAAATTGGAATAATTAAATGTAAATTGAAAAATTCATTAAAGGTGTTGTAACAAAAAATCAAAATTTTATATCTATGAAATTATTACATTTTAAGGTTCCATTTTTTTCATTCTATACGCACAATCCTAGATATTTAAAACTAGCTGTGAACTCGATCTCGGGTCTTTAAGTTGACTCTATTAATATTTTTGTTTGTGCTCAGGTGTTGAGCACTTTGCTTCCTCATTAAGATATAGTTGCAAATTAATTTGCTTCCGTATAGAAAGGGCAGCCACATACCAATGTACTTCAAAAAAGTGACAAAAGTGACCAATTTTATCTAAAGTGACTAAAAGTGACTAATTGTAAACAAAAAAAAAGTCACTAAATCTGACTAATTTTCACACAAAAAGAGGTCTATTATATCTATAGTAACGCTTAGTTTAGTACTAGTAATTCTAGTGCTGAGTAAGGTGACAATTTCCAGAAACTAGTTGAGAAATTGTATCAACTTTTGTGCTCATTCAAGGGTGTGTGTGTTTGTTTGTCACAGTCCAGCAATTTCTTGAAAATGCGTAGAGACAAATTGATGAAATTTTGCATAGTTATTCCACTGTATACCTAGTTGAATTTCTTATAAGGGTTTCACAAAATATTAAATTTTAAATGTTTTATGTACTTTTATAAATTTCGTAAAATAAATTTTTCCACTATAACTTCTCAAATATTGAAAATTTAAAACTGATGTAAGGAAAATTAAGATTCCTTTCATTGAGACGAATCGATTGACATATAAGATTAATGCATTTCATTGAAAAATAAGAAAGTTATGCTTTATTGTAATTTTCGAAAATGAATTTTTTGAATATAACTTCTTAAATAATCAAAATTTAATGATGATGTAAAGAATACTTAATTCTTCCTCTATGAGGAAGCAAAGTGCTCATTGAATGAGTACAAAAGTTGATACAACTTGACTGCTATTTAATATTATAAAAAATTCCTCCTCTTCCAGTCTTTCTAATTTTTCTCCCTCTCTCCCCCTTCTTCTACCCCATCGCTGCCAGTCCAATTTCACCCTTCTTGTCATCAAACTCTCAACATCGTTCCTCCTTATCTTCCTCTTACGCTTTCTATTCCATTTCTAACTTCCTTTTTCTTTCCTTCTTCTTTCTCATTTCCATTTTCTATTCTGCATGTTGTATAATATAAAATTATTAGTTTATTTAAAAAATAATAAATAATCATGTATATATTTTAAATGAATAATATTTTTATTTATTTATTTACTTTTTTTTTAAACTTACCTAGCCGAAAAATTAATTTTTGAAAAATAAAATTAAACATAACTTTCTTATTTCTCAATGAAATGCATTAATCTTATAGGTCAATCGATTCGTCTCGACATAAGGAATCTTTTTTCTTTTTACATCTTCTTTGAATTTTGAATTTTTAAAAATTATAGTGAAAAAATTTATTTTACGAAATTTATAAAAGTACATAAAACATTTAAAATTTCATATTTTGTGAAACCCATATAAGAAATTCAACTAGGTATACAGTGGAATAACTATGCAAAATTTCATCAATTTATCTCTACGCGTTTTCAAGAAATTACTGGATCTTCACACATACATACGTCCGGACAATTTTTCAGATCATCATATTAGAAATATTGCCCTTGAAATATGTTCAAAAAAACCTTTTTTAGGAAACTAGATTTTGTCACCACCACAAAGCTTCCTCTATTAAGGAAGCAAAACTAAACAAAAATATCACAAAACTGCAGTATTTATATATAACTATATTATTTAGATTTTCTTTTCTTTTTTGAGATAAAATCTAAAATATCATTTTTTTTTCTTTTCTCTATACTGTCTTCTGGATTTTATTAATTTCATCTCGCTTTTTCTCAGATTCTTTTCCCAATTCTCCTACTGCTACCGGCATAACCAGGGCGACTTGAATTTCTTTCATACCTTTTCTTTTTAAAAAGTGACTTATAGCGACTGTTTATTAAAAAAAGTAACTTTTTCTCAAAAAAGTGATTAAAAAAGTGACATGCAAAAAAAAGTGACTGCGTGGCAGCCCTACTTATTGGTCAAATAAAGTCCTTGAAATTTTAGATTATTATTTATTAAATTTAATAATTAGGCTATAATAACCATGTTAAGTCGAAGATAAAAATTTCCTGTGAAATATTAATACACAAACTCATTGAAAATTCAATAAACATATTGTCATAATGTTAAAATTATTAAAATAAGTGACTCAGAAAAAAGGAACAAAGTAGACAGGTGGTTTCTCTAGAGAACCGGTTCAATTTTTAATTTTTAAGAATGTAAATAATGCGTTAACGCATCCTGCAATATAGGATACTTCAAATCCGTAATAAAAGCTGAAAAAATTTCATCCTCAGGTAAAAATAAATTAAATTCTCCTCAGGTAAACTCTAATGTTAATCTGTTAAATTTTCAACATTTCCATATTCCATCCAAAAAGCATACGTGTCTCTTTTTTCAAACCCATTCAACATATTGTACTTGTAATTCTACTAAATTCGTGAAAATTGGAGAAGGTTAATAAATTCTTGAGTTATCGTACAATTTCCATAAAATCCTTATAAAATGAAATTATGAATAAAATTTTTATTGAGGACACACAAGTAAACATATGTAATTTCTAACCCTACTTTTATGTCAAATGTATATAAATATATACAAGTATAACCGGTAAAACTATTTTAGGACAATAAATTACTAGATATACGAACCGGTGTTTCGTTCTCCTTTGAATCTTTTCCGCCAGCCATTTCGAACACAATATTTCAAAAAATGTGTATTTTAGGTATTTCACGCTGGCACACACAAGACACGTCAAACTTTTTCGGCCTGACTATTATCACGGCCGTATAAACAGGTGCAGAATCTCCGGTGGTTTGGGTAACTCGCGTTTTGTACAGTAGATTCATGTATGACTTCCCCCCCTCCCCAAACATTTCAGCCCAACCATGATTTCCATTAGATCACTCGACCTTCACAATAACAACCACGAAGGAATAATAAGGAGACCGAACTCCCTTTCGCAACCTGGAAACAAAAACTAGATCATAAGTCTTTAGAAGAACTTTGTTTGAGTGCGCATGTGCGCAGTTGTCCTCTTCTTATTCATGGGAAACTGTGCGAGTGAGAAAGTTTTTAAAATTGTCATAAGATAGAGAGGTTATGTTCGTTTGTTATGCGATTTCGCAATTAAGTTATATTACTTCCATGAATTCTTTATTATGTTACGAATTTAAGGTGTACTTACCCATACTTTTCCTTCTCAAAATTTGTTCATACATTTTTCAAACAAATACTGAAAATATTGTTTATATAATTTATTTGGAGTATCGTTCATATAACGCAATCAACAAAAAAACATAACCTCTCTATTTAATGTCAATTTTAAAAACTTTCTCACTCGCACACTTTCCCACGAGTAGGAAGAGGACAACTGCGCACATGCGCACTCAAACAAAGTTCTTCTAAAGACTTATGATCTAGTTTTTGTTTCCAGTTTCGAAAGGCTTTCCACTGGCAGTTGGGTCTCCTTATTATTCCTTCGTGATAACAACCTTCGCAATATCAACCCATTCCCAATAACAACCACATTCCATTCACAATATCAACCTGCTTATAAACCTAAAATCTCAAGGTGTTATCATACCTCTGCAAAAAAATTGCTTGCGCAAAATTTTGTGCAATGGAAATGAGTGAAAGATTTTCCGCTTTGCAAGCGGAACAACTTCTTGGTGGGAAGTTTTGAATTATAATTTTGTTTTCTTTATTATAAAATATAAAAATTGCATTGGAAAATTGTGATTTAAGTAATATAGTGTTTTTTCCTTTTTTCTTTGTTCTAATTCAATTTTTATATTTGATAATAAAGAAAACAAAATTATAATTCAAAACTTTCCGCCAAGAAGTTGTTCCGTTTGCAAAGCGGAAAATCTTTCACTCACTTCCATTGCGCAATTAATTTTTTTGCAGAGGTATGATATCACCTTTAGCATTTTAAATTGCACGCGAATAGCAAACAATCAGGCTGGCATCCCAACCGCAACGCATTCCGGATTCAGAGTGACATCCTATGGATCCGGAATGCGTTGCGTTTTTGTGTAAAACCATGAGAGTAAGAAAGACGCACTAATAAGAACTTTTCTCTCACTCTTCTGAATTTGCGCAAAAACGCAACCTATTGCGGATTCATGGGACGTCACCCTTGTCGGTTTAGAGTTCTTAGTCGGTTATATTACTTCGAGAACGGTAACGAGAATGAGAATATAACCGAGACTTAAATTCTCTAAGAATTTATGAGAACTTATGATTTTAGAGATTTTTATGACAAGGGCGATAATTATTGATTAATTAACCGATAAAGTGTAATAAACTGTTTTTTGTACTTCTATTACTTCTTAATGAGCTTTACACAAGTTGTAAATTAAAAAATTGTCACAAATGTATGCAAAGCATAGGTTATGTTAGAGACTAACATAACCTATAAAGTGACGTTTATTATAAGATGAATTTTGTGGCTTTAGTTAACTAGTAAGCTGTTGTTTTGCATATTTTACATTCCTAAATATGCCTTAGCTAATAAATGACTAAAATTTAACCATGTAAATATGTAAACAATAATAGTTTTTCTAAAAATCATACATTCATAAATTCTGTCATATTCTCGATCATATAACCTGGATTTAAGTTCTCGAGAATTTAAGAAATCTAGTAGTATATCAAGGGAAATTTGACTACACTGGAATCTCCATGGCCGGTTATACAAAGCTTTTATAAAGCAGGTATAGTGCCAACGAAGAACGAGACTCGAATCTCCCAATAACGACGAAATCCAGACTAGACGCTTTCCCAATAACGACGAAATTCCTTTTTTCAAATGGCACACCAATTGCGCATGCATCATATTAATTGCGCATGTGTATTGTGTATAATATAATATTTTTTAGTATTTCAAATTGCGCGCTAATAGAAACCAATCAGGTCCCGGAGCGCAACGCATGCCAAGTGGTATCGACTGAGATTTTAGGTCCAGGCAGGTCGTTATTGAAAAAGAAATGCGGTCGCTATTGGGAGATTGTCGTTATTGGGAAGGTCGTTATTGGGAGATTCGAGTATAAAAGTGCCGTCCTATGGTAGCAGAAAACGCAAAGCAGAAAGCAGAAAATCATTATAGTGAAAGAGAGAAAAAATCTACATGTCTCTTTCACTCTCATCATTTTCGGCTTTCTGTTTTGCGTTTTCTGCTACACTCGAACCTCCCGAATTTCACCTGATTTCCCTCTCGAATTTCACTAAATTCCTGATTTCAAATGTCACACCAATTGCGCATGCGTATTGCGTATTTTCAGCATTTTAAATTGCGCGCCAATAGCAACCAATCCGATGCTGAGTACCATGGCATGCGCAGTGATTAAT
>UCOH01012233.1:12851-24917 GCA_900474275.1 Synergus japonicus
CAGAAAGCAGAAAATCATTATAGTGAAAGAGAGAAAAAATCTACATGTCTCTTTCACTCTCATCATTTTCGGCTTTCTGTTTTGCGTTTTCTGCTACACTCGAACCTCCCGAATTTCACCTGATTTCCCTCTCGAATTTCACCGACAGGTTTCTCACTAATCACAATAATCACTGCGCATGCCCTGGCACGCAGCATCTGATTGGTTGCTATTGGCGCGCAGTTTAAAATGCTGAAAAATATGCAATACGCATGCGCAATTGGTGTGACATTTGAGATCAGGAATTTAGTGAAATTCGAGAGGGTCTCCGGTCTGGATTTCGTGAAATTCGGGAGGTTCGAGTGTATCGTAGGACGGCACCCTAATTTGAGGTACACTTGAATCTTCCGAATTTCACGAAATCCAGACCGGAGACCCTCTCGAATTTCACTAAATTCCTGATTTCAAATGTCACACCAATTGCGCATGCGTATTGCGTATTTTCAGCATTTTAAATTGCGCGCCAATAGCAACCAATCCGATGCTGAGTACCATGGCATGCGCAGTGATTAATGTGATTAGTGAGAAACCTGTCGGTGAAATTCGAGAGAGAAATGAGGTGAAATTCGGGAGGTTGTGAAAATCAAGAAGGTGAAATTCAGGAGGTTCGAGTGTAACTATTGTTACTATTGCAATGGTTGATATTAAGGGATTTGAAGGTGCCGTCCCGAGTGGGCGCAAAACGTAAAGCGTAAAATGTACAGCCAATTGTAAAACACTTTTAGATTTCTGTCTTCTTAAAGATTCTCGATCATTGGCTGTTCGTTTTGCGCTTTGCATTTTGCGCCTGCATGGGATTCCACCCTGAGTGATTTAAGGATTCGAGCCTTCCCCCCAAACATGTCAACCCAACCCTGGTTTTCATAGATTCAAAATGGAAACCAGGGTTGGGTTGACATACCCACGAGAAAGGCATACATGAATCATACTGTACAAATCTACTAATGCTTATACCCTGGACTGAACATGCATCTCGACTCTTTTTCTTTCTGACTTTGGTCTTGCTTCTTTTTCACTCTTTTCCGTGGAAGCGTTAAACTTGTGATAATCATGTGCGTTTGGTTTTGTATAAAATCCAGTTTAATTTATTGCATCCTTTAAGTTTTTAGTGAAATAAGTAAACCACAAAATAGCCAAAGGTTTTTGCTACATATTTATTTTTATAGTGTGTGATTTTTTGCGACATTTTCATTTCAAGAAGGTGTCAAATTATAGTGTGAAAAAGATTGTTTCAAAAATATTATATGTAATCTTTTAAAGCAAAGTGAATCTAAAAAAGTCAAATTAATGTTAAAGACAATTTATTCTATTATTAAAGTATTAATTTCTTGATTTATATTAATTTTTTAAGTTGTTTGAGTTATTTATATTTTGAGGTTAACGTTCAAGTCTAACCTAAAAAATATGTCTCATTTATTATACTCATTATCCTCAATGTCAAAAATATTTCATGTACCTTTACCATTACGTTTTGTAATTATTCCAAAATTTGCAATATTACTTCCTTCAGAGTAGTGAATTTATTAATATGAAGAGAAAAAACATCACTTCCAACGTAGTAGTTTTACATGATTTTGTAAATTTACCTCTCTGAAAGTAGATAATAATTGGACTGCCAGAGAGTCAAATTATTACCTACTTTTGGAGACGTAAATTTGCAAAATCCTGTAAAACTACTACGTTGGAAGTGATGTTTTTCTCTTCATATTAGTAAGTTCACTATTCTGAAGGTAGTATTACAAATTTCGGTATAATTACAAAACGTGGTGGTAAAGTTACAAGAAATATTTTTTACAGTTGATTTCTTTTCACATATGTATTGTATGACTATTTTCAATATTTTTTTTGTATTTTCAGCATGTTGATGCCCAAGAAGAATCGTATTGCAATTTATGAATACCTCTTTAAAGAGGGTGTTATGGTGGCCATGAAGGATTATCATGCTCCCAAACATCCTGAATTGGAAACTATTCCTAACCTTCACGTCATCAAGGCTTTACAGGTACTTTACGAATTGTTTTACATTATTTTCTTAGTATTTTTTTTTTAGATAGTAGCAGCTATGATCAGCGCGATTAATTTATCGTTTTTGCGAAAAAAATTCATAGGATTTTAACGACGTTGGACCAAAATTTTAAGTTCCAAACACCATTTTACTCAACAAAAATGATATATAAATATTTTTTCGCTCTGTAGCGTTAATCTTCTTTCAAATATAAGACTGCTTAGAAAGCTAAAAAATATTTAGTTTCTATACTTTTATTTTATTTTTAAAATATTTGAAACAGATATTTTCTTCCTCTGTGCACATAATTGGAGTTAAAAATTGATTAATTATATAGAAGGAAAAATTCCAATTTTAATATTTATTAAGTAAAATAAATAAATTGAATTTTCAGATTAAAACTTGGCTCCGAAACTTTTAAAAAATTTCTAATCAAAGGATTTAAAAATGTTTTAAGAGTTTTTCTAGGTATACAAAATAACAGAAAATTTTGTATAATTGAAATATAAAAACTTGTAATTCCTTGTATTTAATTTCAGGAATCTCCATAAGTTTTATCAAATTCTTTAAAATACCTTTAATGGCATGTGATACTATTTCGACGAGTCAGTCAGGGAGGTTTATTGACTCTCCTTTTGTTAAATAATGAGAAATAAATATGTTACAAATAAACTCATAGAAAGCATAGCGCACATAATCTCAAAGTGAGCAATGCAGTACAGATTTTAGTTTGAAAGAACTTTTTTTCATGATTTGAACTAAACGGGGTCAATAAATCTCCGTTTCAATCTTCTCTATAATTCTCTAAAACTTCTCGGCAAAATATTCATTTTTGTGGGAGAATAATTGGTATAATTGAAAATCAATAAAATCGAAAATTTTTTCTAAGTATCACGTGGCCTTAACATCCTTGCAAATATTGTGAAGTTTTTTTTACATTTCGTAAAATTATTTGATATTCCTTAAAATTATTCAAACTCCCATGAAGTCTGATGAAATCTCTTAAAATTCCTGAAAATCCTTTTAATCCCTTCAATGTCCTTAAAAATACTTAATACGAGTTTCACGTAAAAAGTAACGTAAAATTTTTTTTAATTCAATGAAATATTATGATATCCATTAAAATATATTTCTATCTTCATATAATCTTTTAGACAACGAAAATAATCTGAAGATAGTTTTCAAATTCGGTATATTTACACAATTCTTCAGTTTTTCTACAACAATGTTTTCGATATAGTTACATAGTTACACTCATCTCGCGATCGACGGCCCCACTCGGGTCTTGTGTGCCGTCGATCGATCGGGATTATAATAGCTCGAGCGAGCACTCTGACGTCATCACTCAGGACGGGATATATAGACTTTAAGATTCGCTAATTTCTATACTATGCAGTCTACGCAGTACGGCGCTGAGTTTCGAGCGCCGGTACTTCAGTGTTGTGTCTCAAGGGACGTTCGTGGGGGACGTAGAATAAACCAAGCGTGAAAAGTGCCGTCGATCGCCGTGCCGTCCATCGCGAGATGAGTGTACATGTATAGTTACGTAGACTTATACTTCTAGGGCCTTTATGGAAAATTTTACTTGTAATTTTTAACTTACATCTTGTTAAGGGCATGTGTTACTATATGAGCAAGTTTTTAAACCCGTTTTTTTTTCTACAATTTTTACATTTTTAAAAAAAATGTAGTCAACATCCGTCCGTGTTCACACGTTTTTGACGGATATTGACTATAATTTTTTTGAAAATGTAAAAATTGTAGAAAAAAATAGGGTTTAAAAACTTGCTCATATGATAAGTAACATAAGCCCTTAAAAATATATCTGTTTTTAAAAGATGCCACGTTTTTTTCTTAACAATAATTTTTTAACATTGAAAAATCTTGTTTTCTTTCAGTCCTTGAAATCACGTGGTTTCGTCAAGGAACAATTTGCGTGGAGACATTTCTACTGGTACCTCACAAACGACGGTATCGAGTTTTTGCGTGGCTACTTGCATCTTCCTCCTGAAATTGTCCCTTCCACATTGAAGAGGCAAGCCAGATCAGAAACTGCAAGACCACGACCCACTGGTGCCGGACCCAGAAGCGAAACTTCCAGGCCTGCGGAAGATCGCGCTGGATACAGAAGAGGACCTGGTGGCCCAGGTGGACCAGGTGATAAGAAAGCTGATGT
This sequence comes from Synergus japonicus, assembly GCA_900474275.1. NCBI lineage: Eukaryota > Metazoa > Arthropoda > Insecta > Hymenoptera > Cynipidae > Synergus > Synergus japonicus. The sequence continues at coordinate 17,072 of UCOH01012233.1, forward strand.
CGGTGCAGGCACTGGTGATTTAGAATTCCGTGGTGGTTTCGGACGTGGAAAGGCTCCTCAATAAATGGTTTTTACAGTTCAACATTAACCTGTACGCATTTTTCTTTTCCACCAAAGATTCTTCCATTACCCAAAATTAATTATATATGTGGAAGTATTAATATTGGTTTAACATTTTCAAAATCGTAAAATTTTAAATCAGTCTAGTGAAAATTCTCATAATAAAAGTCAAGGAAGACTTAAAAATCATTAAAAAAAAAAGTCAGGGATTTCTAAAAATGAAGGAAAAAAGGTTAAAAGGTTGGGATTTTTTATAAAACAAACTTTGTAAATTTAACAATACGAGAAAAAAATTTGATGTTAATGATGAAAATATCACACTTGAAATAATATCTTTGCTCGAAGATCCAAATATGGAATTACGTTTTCAATTGTAAAGAGCGCAATTCGCAATAAGCACTTTATTCCACTGCCCATGCGTGCTACGGCAGCTGATTGACTGCTATTCCCGCCAGTTTAAAATGCTAAAAATAGTATTTGATATGCAATACGCATGCGCAATTGTTGTGATTACAGAGTGAAGGACTTTTCTTTATTATTGGGAATGCCTATGGTTTGGATTTCTTTTGTATTGGGATTTCGAATATAAAATTAAAAGTTAAATGTGCGCTGATTTCAAAGAATTAACCAATTTCAAGGTATTTCATGGGACTTTAAAATTTGTTATGAGTTTTTAAAGGTATTTCAATTAATTTTAATAAATTGTCTAGGATTTCGATCACTTTCTGGTGATCGCAAATAAAAAAGTTCAGATGAAACCCAAAAAAACTTCTAGTGCTGAAAAATAACGAACTGTCTGAACCTACTGCAATGGAGTTGGTTCTTCAGCCACGCTGTCCCGCATAGCCTCCGGTTTCCCTTATTTCAAAAAATTTTAGAGAATTTTCAAATATTTTTAGGGATTTAATGTAAGATTTCAGTAAGTTGAAAAGAATCTTCAGTGGCGTAGCAACCGGAGCGTCAGCTCCCCCCCCCCCGTAAATTTGGACGTTGGGGCAGTATTGTCATTTTGCCCCCCCCCCTCCCTACAAAAAAACAAGCGATAGTGATTTTTTTATTCCCATAATTAAATATTATCTTTAAAATTATTTCACATTTTGCATACATCGCAAGTTAACATTTAAAAATTTGAAATTCGCGTTTGCCTCCCCCCCCACGAAAAAATTCCGTTACTATGCCCCTGAGAATTTTGAATAATTTTGGACATGTGAACAGATTCTAAAGAGTATCTAAAGATTTCGAGAAATTAAATATAAATTTTAAGTATTTTGCTTCCTAATCATAGAGGAAGCTTTGTAGTGATGACAAAATCCAGTTTCCAAAAAAGGGTTTTTTTGGACATATTTCAAAGGCAATATATGGAACACTTGACAAGCGTAACTCGCCTAAAATTTTTTTTGTCCTCAATCTTTTTGAAACTCCACTGATTTGTAGTTCTAGTGCACCTCTTTTAATCCCTCAAAGGAACATACAGGGGCTCAAATTTTTTACTTTTTAACACGCGCGCCATTATTCAATCAATCATAACTTCTGCTAAAGTTGATTAATTTAATGTTTCTGTGAGACCTTTTTAAAGGTTTTTTCATGAGTTTTCTGATAAAAATAATGATTTTCCAATAAAAATAATATTTCATGTTCATTTTTTAATTTTATACATATCTTAGCATTTTTTTCTCAATGCGACACCTGGAATTTTTTTCCAAATATTTTTTTTAAAGAACTTGGTTTTTTCCTTTAAAAATCATTGAAGTTAGAATATGGGATCAGAATTGTTATTGGGCTTAAAAAAGAATTCTTGCGCTCGGCTACGGCGCCGCAAGCAGCTATGTACTGTAAGCAAGCACTTCGTAGGTCTTATTGTGTCCATTAATATCTATAATATAACTATAGTTGTTCTACATTTTTTAACATGTTTTTAATTTTTTTTAAGGTTTAAAATTGTTTTTAATTTTTTAAAGCAGAATATTTCTGAAATTCAATTAATTCGGGGTGCTTTTGGTGGAAGTCCCCAAAACAGCACCTGGAATATAAAAGTACCACTCTTTCGTGCTCACTTCTGATTCAATTACAATACTAAGAAAATATTCCTTTTCTTTGCAATTTGACGTTTTTCCTAAGAAAACTGTACGAAGTAGAAAAAGAAGGGTGTACGAGTAATAGAATAAGCACAATACTTTGAAAACGCGTAGAGATAAATTAATGAAATTTAGTACACTTATTCTACCATATAAGGTGCTCCACCACCTATGCAACAACCGGCAATATGTGATAGAGAACAAAAAAATAAAAAGAAAAGTCCTCTGGCAAATTTTGATTTGGGCCTTAATTTGAAGGAAAAGGGAAAAGGTAAGTGGGATGTATAGATTAAAACAGAGTGCTTTTGAGCACGTGTGTATTGCGAACTTTTCAATTTACATATCAGGATCAAGGTATCTAGATAACATAATAAATATAAAACCTATACTGCTCAATGAAAATCGTACCTTGAAAATATGCCTATTTTCGTATATCGCATCTTAATGCTTTATTCTATCATTATAATATAAATAACAGATTAAGTTTAATGAACAAGTTTATGTACAGTATCGATATGCGATCGTGAAATTCGTACTGTCTATGCCGTATTTACAATTGGAAATATTTTCGACTTGGTATCACGTCGCATAGGAAGAATGGCCTCTTGCGATGAAAACTTTCTCAATTTTTGGAAGACTCGGATTAAGTTTGCTAGCTTTTCTTTTTGTCAAGATCAACAACAGTCCAGGGAAAAATCAAGTTTCTCCAAACTTTCCAAAAATCACGGACTTCTTTCCCAAAACTCTGTATAATGAAAATTTCAAATCTAATTATTGTTTCTAATTCTTTTTCTTTAAAAACAAGTTGAAAGTTTATTCGGAAAGGAATTTTTCACCAGGGCCCTTTAATAATTCTAAAAATTCAAAAGTTCGTTCGTGCGCCTGCACTAACAAAAATTACCAATAAAAAAGTTATTCTAACAATAAGCGAATATAGGAGAATAACTTTAATAAGATAACAGCTATCAGACTGTTAGCTTCAGCCATTATCGCATCTAACAGAATCACAATTATTACTCCAGAAGAGGCAATTTCCAATTCCACTGTAACAAATGAGAAAAACTGCTGCGAGGAAAATGGCGGTGCACATCGTGCATGGTTTTTGCTCTAAGAAAAATCCGATCAGGTAGAGCACCATAAACATTACGTGCGTTTGTAGTAATGCAGGGTTGACAGGCTTTGGTATCAGAAGCACGGGTATTAACCATTGTATGCAATACATCCTTTATTCCTTTTAAGGTCTTTTATTTTTTTATCCCTTCCTTTCTTTACTCTGAGCGTCTTGCCGTGATATACTTGCGATTCACCACCGAAATGCTAATTTTCTGCAAGACCTGTAAAAAAACAATTTTTAATTAATTAATAACTAGAAAAAAAATAGATGACCTGTCGAGTGTTCGCAGTTTATTCGTAATCTGATTGGTTGAGAGATAGTCACGTGGGATCGTCACAAGTGCATAACGTGAAGTAAGTATATAGGCGTGCGAAGCGCGGTGTGATGTTCTAGTAACTAGAAATGTTACATGTGTGTTATACTATATGAAAAACATTACATGAAAATTAATAATATTCAAATACAAAAAGGACACAAAATGAGATAACTTAATTTTGATATTCAACAGTTTTAGGTCCTTTAAATAATTTTTTTTTCAATTTCAAAATTAATACATATGATTACATCAGATTTTGAAAATTTTTTCACGAATTTGAAGAATTTTAACGAAATTTTATGAGATTTTAGGTAATATTAAGGACATGTGGTAATTATAAGAGCAAATTTAGTTTCATTAACTTATTCGTAATAATAAATATTTTATGCTAAAACTAGACGATTTACCTCTATGCAGAAAAAAGTTAGGTTGAGTCGAAAATACATTTGCTTTGAGAATACATTTGAATCAAACAAAAATTTGACTAAATTAAAGAATTTTCTTTTTATTTTAATCAATTTTTTCAAATTAAAAAAAATTGTTTGAATCAAGCAAATATTTTTTTAATACCATAGTATACCATTTTTTTTGGTCCCCTCCAGTATATAAAAACATTAATATTTTTAAATCCAATCATATATGAATTTTGGGCTATTTTTGGGTTCTTGAAACACCAAAAAACCACATTCAAGAAAAAACCCTAAACATTGATAACCTACCCTCAATTTTGAAAAATACTTTTCTGAAAAAAAAAAAAAACTAGAAATGAATTTTGGGCTATTTTTGGGCTCTGGAAATACGGGAGCGGATGAATGTATGTATGTTACGATCCTGCAATGTTTTAAAAACGCGTAGGGATAAATTAATGAAATTTAGTACACTTATTCCAGTATATACCTAGTTGAATTTCTTACAAGGATTTAACAAAATAGTTAATTTGTCAAGTTTTGTGTACTTTTATAATTTTAGTAAAATTGATTTTAATACTATAACTCCTCAAACAATCAAAATTTAAATCGATTGACCTATCAGATTAATGCATTTCATTAAAAAATAAGGGTGTTATGGTTCATTGTATTTTTTTAAATTAATTTTTCGAATATAACTTCTCAAATAGATGGAAACCCCTCAATAGATGAACAAATATTATTTCAAAAAGTAATTAAATTAAATTTAAGAACGAAATTTTGAAGTCATAATTTTTTTTATGACTACATAAATTGAGTGCAAAAAATAATCTTTTTTAAATCTTTATTTAAAATAATTAAAAAAAATTATTTAAATTTAACGTCTCGAAGTTTAGCTTTGATAGCGTCACCATTAGTAAACATGTGATAGCCTGAAAAACGTTGTTTGTTATTGCTATTAAAAATTGATGGAAAAAACAAGGTATGTACAGTCATCGTCATATATACCTTAACATTTGTCACTAGATTTTTGTACGCATTCAATGCAAAATCCTAGTGATAAATGTTAAGGCATATATGACGAACACTGTACATTTAATTATGTTTATATTTCAATAACAAAGCTATAAATTCAGTATTAAAATAATAAAATCAATAAGAAATAAGAAAATTTATCGTCCATCTATTGGACTTTGTCCATCTACTGGGGTTTTCGCTTTTTTCTTAAATTTTCCTTTTTTGTTAATTACTTCGAAAATTAACAAAGTTTTAATTATTTTTTTCTAGTTCATTACATATTTTTACATAAATATAATTTATTTAATTATAACTTATTTATATTTTACTATATTGGGGTATTTACCCTAATATATTTAATAAATGTTTTACATGATTCCAGACATGCCACTATTTTGTATTTTTGAAGAAAAAAAACTGTTGTTTTTGAATTAACCTCCCCCCCCCAACCCCACCCCGGAATGTTTTTGAGTATTTCAAATATGGTCACTTTATATATATATATAAACATATATTGATATCTACTGAGTATTTATGTTTTGATAATATTTTTCAACTACTGATGACCGGTAAATAAGATTAAAAAATGTGTAATTGCAATATAGTCGCATTGAAATCATTATACAAGAAATAAGTAAAGAAATGACAAATGACAATAATTCTTGCAATTTTCATATCTGAAAAGTGAATTTGTAAATAGATATGGTAACAAAGTAAGTAGATAAGTAAGAGTAAGATAAATAATTTTACAAACCTCATCAACGATCGACATAACCTTTTTTAACATGATCACGATGACATTTTATGACTGTAAATAAACGCACAAATTCCTTTCGCATTCTTAAACATTCTAATGAATTAAGCTTCCAATTTACACAGGACACGTCACCTGCTTTATTTGAAACATGAGCCAAAATTAAAAAAGAATTTCAGCCAGTCAGCGGTTTAAATGATTTCAATCGCTTTGATACACTGATAAAACCACAGATACACTATGGTTGTTTCCGATATTTCGCTCTGAGCGCACTCAAAGCTCACTGCGGTGCTCAACCAGTTTTAATCATAGAAATGAGAAAAGGTGACTGTGGATGATCTTATTGGTAAGATTGGCGCGAATTGCAAGTGTTGTGAATGATGGCGAAGTTTAATGAAAAACAATGTCGAATGGTTGCGCTTTTTCGAGATTTGTTGTGAAAGGGTTGTGTTTATTACCGATTTTATTAGTAACGTGCTCAATATCGTGCTCCGACTTTTTGGCCAGAGCGCAAATATCGAGCGTGCTAAAGAAAGTAAAAATGGGCGCGAATATTATAAATCTTATTGATTCTGGAATCTTCTTGGGTGCTGTAAATTTGCTCTTTGATGGAGTGAATGAGGATTTAGCAAATTTGGCGAATGTTGTTGAAATTTTGACAGAGGAAAGAGAAAATCACGAGAGAGTAAGAAATTTCTTCGAAGAGGTTATACCTCTCTATTCATTATCAGGTTAATATATATATCATTTTTAAGTATCAATTTTCAGAAAATATATTTTTTTAATGCTCACGTTGAATTATCATTTCTCTGTAATTTGCTAAGTATCTATTGTACAGTCTTCCCCTTTTTTTTGAGAGATTCCCCCTTTTTCCCGAAAAATTAAAAAATTTTTAAAACAATTGCAAATCATTTAGAATAATTTTAAAGGATATGAAGATATTTTAAGTTGTATTAATGAATTTCAAGGGCTTCTAAGATATGTAAAAAAAACTTTAAAGATTTTAAAGAATTCAATTTGATTTTGTGGAATTTCGATAAATTTAAAAAATATTTTAAAGAATTTTATAGAAACTTTAAACGACTTTAGCCACTTTTAAGTAATATTTAGAAATTTAAAAGGATTTTTACGAGTTTAAAAGAGTTTAAGAATTTTCAAGTGATTTCGCAATATTTTAAGATATTGCAATACATTACTGTTAATGAGAATTTGGATATTTTTTAAATATCTTATTCCTGTTTCGAAAAATATTTTAACTTTGCATGGGTGTCAAGTTCTAAGCCAAGTTCTAATCTAAAAATTCGATTTCTTCATTTTACTCAATAAGTAATAAAATTACAGTATTTTCCCAATTAATCAATTTTTAACTAAAATTATGAGTCCAAAGCGAAAGAATATCTAATACAAATATTTTTCAAGTAAAATGAAGTTATTGAATTTTGAAGTTAGATTTTCAATTCTTTGTTTTATACATAAAGTATCGGAATTAAATATTTTTTCACTCTGAACGCACTCTTATATATAAAAAAAGACTAACGCTCCAGAGTGAAAAAGTACTTATCTATAATTTTCGTTCAGATAAGTGGAGAATAGAATTTTGAGTTTAATACTTGGGCCCAACTCTCTTAATTATTAAAGTTCTTCAATTGTTTAAGAAACTATAAATAATTTATTATTTTTATGTCATGGGTCCATGACCCACAAAACAGTAATTCATAGATAAGAATTTTCATATCTACGATCACTTGTGTACTTTGCGTAACCAGACACACTCGAGCTACTTAGCCAAACAATGAAGACACCTCGTCGCACGAATCAAAGACGCCGCCTCGCACGAATGCCTTGTTTAGCACCGAGCAGAGAAGACTCTATTCTGCACCGGACTTTTTTAATAAGCAGAGAAGACTCTATTCTGTACCGGACTTTTCAATAAGCAGAAAAGACTCTATTCTGTACCGGACTTTCCAATATTTTGAATGAAACACACAGAATATGACCAATATAAAATACCCACATTGGATTCACAAGCCAGTGCAGGAAGATCATCGAACGCGGAACATCGTAACTCGCAGTACATCGTCGCGAAACACTACACGACAGTAC
>UCOH01012234.1:0-37050 GCA_900474275.1 Synergus japonicus
ATATATATATATATTATTCAAGTAATTTTAAGCAGATCACCTATAAAGTCTCCTACATATGTATTTAATATCTAGGAAGTTAAGTTAAATTCTCCGAAGATATTAATTATGAAGAATAGTAAATTCAGCTGAGGATGTTGAAAGAAACATGAATCCTTTGCGTACCCATATAACGTCGAATCTTTAATATTTTACAAAGCGTACTCCTACAAAATCTCAAGTAACTCCACACACGAGTCTGAAACTGACACCACAATCTTTTTCTACATTTCGTTCCTTTCCGCTTCTTTTTAGAGACACGTCAGTTTCTCGTATGCAACATGGACGCAATGCATTTTCTTCGTTTAAATCGAGACTCTCAGGAAACTTCTACCTACGACATTTCCTTGGTTTTTGCAAAGAGCGAAAAGCACTCTTTATACCTGCTGAACTTCTGTCACTGGCGTTTTTCGAGAAAGCATGTTTTCAAATGGTATCTGCTAGCTTTGAAATTAAATTCGATTTGCAAGTACCACTTTCAAAAAAATAATTTTTTTCGAGTCTAAATGGATAAACTTCCTCAATTAAAATTATTTAAATAAGTTCTATAATTTTTTTAGTGATTTGGAGATAAATTAGAAGAATGCTTTGGTTTATTATATCTGTTTTGGGAATCCACAGGTTTACAGGTGGTTATTTGAAATAGAGTCATGGTCGTCAAGGGCACAACGTCTGTTGGTTTCTAAACTAAGTAAGTCCAGCGGTATATTTCGCGGTGTGAAGTTCGGTTTCGAAACGCAGCGACGAAGGAAACCATTGACTAATAGCTTACAAACAAACGAACAATTAAGCGAGTAGATTATTCGGACTGTACGGTTTCCACTTTCCACTCTCGGTTTCTACCCTAGATACAATCAAGGAGAGCATTCAGTTGCGCTACCCTTTATTTTATTAGAGCATTCGCGTCTCCTAATGAGAAGGGGTGAGCAGCAAGGACGACATATAAGAGAAGGGTGGAAGTCAGCCTAAGAGCGGAAGTAAAGTCTAGAAAAGCGAAGGGCTGAAGGGACACAGAAACTGGAGTAACTGGAAGACGCTTCAGCAGCAAAGGGACATGGGACAAATTCAGACCCCTCTAAAATTCTCCCAACCGTTTCAAATTTATCCCCAGGCTAATTTTAAATTGGATTCGAGAATAAATTTCATCCGAGGTGACGAAATGATGTCAGCTGATATTGGAAAATAATTTTTTCGCAAGAATGATCTGGTTTTTATAAATCTGATGAAAGATATTAACTCTAAATTTAATTTTCGATATCAGTTGTTCAAGTCTGTGGGATGATTAATAATAAGATTGAAGAAATATCGGTTTCGGATAGTACCTTTCAATTTTTATTCTCGTCTATAACAATAAACTGCATTTGAGGGAAGTAGGTGGTATCTATAATTTAACAATTCAATTAAATAATATCAAGATTATCGTTCAGGTCCGATTAATCAAGTTTTATTTAAACGCTAATTAATATATTAGGTATTAATGAAAATGAAAAGAAATGAGATGATACATATATTTTCATCAAATTTAATATAAAAATTCTTGCTTGAGGATTTTTAAAATTGCGTCTCGATTTATCGCTTCCCTATGGGAAATTCGAAAAACGCGAAATTACTTTTATTGTCCCTTTGTGATAGGTGCTAAACGAAATTTGAACCTTACCTATTCAAACGCAACGTGAAAAACATCGATTGAAATACGGAAACGTGAAGTTTTTCTGAAAACGAAAGGCGTGAATAGCATGTGCAATTGTACACTGACTTGTAAAGTCCACCTCGCTTCAAAATCAGTACTGTAAATCCAAGGAAACGAATTTGTCGATACTTTTATTCAGAAAATACATTGTATCTTCGCCAAAAGTAAACGAAAAGAAAATTCAATACATCAAGTTAACGACTGCCATTATAATACTTAAAAGTTGGATCTGACATGATTGAATTTTCCATCAACACAGTATATATAATTCTTTTCATCGAACTTATTTATTTACGAGAAACATGAGAGCTGTGAATATCGGATTTTATCTTACAGGAAAAACTCGGTAAATATTTGATGTCGATAATGTAATGAAGTTTATTCTTTACGACATCGTCTGGTTACTAAATCGTGACCATGAGTTACGCAACTTTTTATGTGGCGGTGAGATCTTTAGAAAATATTACGTATCGGTGCATAAAAACGGCTATGTTTACGTAAGTTTAAAGTTATATATTCCAGGGTGTAAATTGAATTATATTCTCAAAGATGCATTTTCTCTCCGTTTGGGGGGTGAAACTTTCCGAAGATTACACAGAGAAACTTTTTACATTATAACATTCGCTAAAATTGGTCGCACTTTTTCCTATATGTATTAGAATATTGCAGTAAATAGAGTAGTTTGGTGAATCAACAAGGGTGGATTTAAGGTAACTAATTAAGATTAAAGGGTCTGAGTGTCTGAAATAGATATAGGCGTAAACAGAACGATGAACTCAGATGGGAGAATTGGAGTGCGAGGGTGAAGAGCGAGTAAAATGACGTGGTATAATTTATGGACGCCCTTAAGAACGATCAGGAAGATCCAGAGTATACAGTGTCTAACTGTCGCTGAACAGACAATGCGCAGCCGGTTAATCCGACGTGTAGCATATCGAACGGGTCCGATGGGGTTTGGTGGACAAAGGATGGAGTACGGGGTTAGAGTTAGTCGATGGAGGAGGGTGTTAACGATAATGACGGATCCCATAAGAGGTGAGCACCATTCTGAATGCCTAGGCACGCATCGCGCTGGATTACGTTGACTGGTAGCTATCGCTCGAGTTGCCTGTCCTCGCATGATGTTTGGAAGGAGGTTGGTAGTTGGTACCGACAAACAGCTTGCCCTGGCCGCCCGTAATCACCCACTAGCAGCGCTAATCAGCCGAACGTTTACGAACTCCTACCCCGAGTGTGTACATACGTTTTAGTGCCAGAGTCCCTTCCCAAATAGTCCAATCCTCTCCTAGTCTTTGATTTTCTACGTTCACTGGTTTACTCATCGGAAAGTATCCTCGGAAATACTGCGCCAATATTCATAAAGTCAGCTAAACCCTCAATTAAATAGTCTAGATCAAGCCGACAGCGAAAGATTCACTGGTGATTCATCGGTTAAATAATTAAAATTAAAGTCAGAGTTAAAGAAATAAATAAATATTAAATATTTTTATTAATATTATTGTGGAAGATGTGCTAATTTTTCTTTATAATATCAGACACAGAAATAGATTGACATTCTAGACGGCGAGGCTTGCTGTGAGAATAATGGTACAGATTATCGTAAGAATGGCAGAAAAGGAGGGTCGAAGCCTCTCGTTAACCCCTTTCTTTATTGCCATTCGAAACCCAGGGTTGACTATATGATCATTAGAATTCGAAATTCGCCCCGCAGCTATAACCAATCAGCGAAGAACTTTTCGTCAGCCAAACATTTCAAACACGTTCAACCCCATTTTTTTCGAGTGAAATTCTCGCACAATGGATGTCGCATATCTAGTTTCCTTTTCCATTTCAATGCTCTTGAAAATTCAAAAATCCGCCACGATACAAAGAGTTGTGGGGCGCGAACTGATGACCTGAAGATATAGTAGTGAGATGTTAAGGGGGAAAGTCGAGTTAGGAAATACGACAGGTAAAGAGGAGAAATGGTAGAGCGGCAGGTGTAAAGATAAGGAGAAAAAGATGAAATAAAAAAAGAGAAGAAAAAAAAACAGGATCGTCTCTGAGGTAGGTAGATATAGAGTACATACAGGGTAGATTCGAAAGGGGTTTTTTGGCTGTTGGGAGTTTGGCCGACAGCCAGAGAATCTCTAGAGCGCAACGGCTATACCTTTTTCTCCCAAGGGAAATCCTCGCCCTTACGTATTTCTCACAGTTGAAACGCTGATACAAAAACCTCCTCCTGTATTGCCACTTGTGCGAAAATATCCAGAATGGACACTTTTATTTTGATATAAGGAATTTTAAATCGTTCGAATTAAATTAAATATGTAATTAAAAGAGGGCGCGAAACACAGGTATATATATATATATATATATATATATATCAATTTTTACTCATTTTCCTAACTTTGTTAATTTTGTTATCTGTATGGGTTGTATTGTTGACGTAAACAGACATTTAGGTAAGCTTCAAAAACGCCAAGTAAAATACACTGAGAACCATTAGGCTTTAAATAAAAAGAAAACAATACGTCTCTTTCGTGTTGAATCCGGACAATTTACCGAGGAAAGAAGTAGGTTACGCATTACCTAATCCTCTGAAAACCTCGTAAAATACTCTGCTTTCTTTCAAGGAGTAAAGTGCTCGAGGATCCGCCGATCCCTACAGATCTTCGACGTTCCTTATTGGAAGAAAACAAGAAAAATAAAATGAATAAAATAAAATGAACGAGAGGAAATAGTCGAGGAAAAGGTTACGTTCTAAACGAATTCTCGGTCGTTCATCCAAGTCCGGATGCTGTTGAGGTTTGAAAGGTACAAACTAGAGAGTAAGGCAACCTGTCGTCGTCTTAACTATTCTTTAGGACCGATTGAGATCGCGATCTTGACAGTAGTCTTCAATTTGCAGAAGAAAAGCTTGAAATCTCTTGAATTATTTTAAAATTCCAATCATGATTATAAAATCTCTCAAAAGACAAACGAGAAAACAACGGTTACATATTTAATTATTTTTTATTTGACTTTAGTTCAGCAAACGTGATTTACATAAAAGCAGATGAGTTCGAAACAAGAATGGAACCTGCAAGAAAATGACTTTGAGCCAAGTTTGAAGAAACTTTTAGGAAATTTGAGAGGCATTGTGTGGCGAGGTAGGCAGAATTTCATGGTTTATCAGCGAACAGGTGATGTATATTTTAACTGCGAGTCTACATTTAGTAGATTTCGCGCATGCACGAAGGAACTCTGTTCATTCACCTAAATTCGCGTCTAGTACCCACTATTAGGACAAACCGGAAATAGAAGTGGCTGGAAGTTTAACTAGCTTCGTGGTGGAATAGTCTCGTTCTCTTCATCAACTCAAACTGTGGGAATTAGCTCCTGGCCCTCGTCCAGATTACTATTCTGCACAATCCCTCCCTTCTATACGTGATACTACTTTCACATTTATCTCATTTTCAAACTTTGCCTTCTTATCATTGCATCGAATTTAAATCAGAATCACAACTAAATTTCATTCATCAACTTTAATAAAGAAAGCAGAAGGTAATCGAATTATTAGAAAATTACATCGATAGGATGATGACGCGCTAAAGCGTGTCCCATCACTGGTGGAAAAGACAGAAATGAAATTGTAATATTCTGTTCAAGTATAAATTTGACATGAAAATAACCCTATCAAATCGTAGGGAAGGATTTGATATGCAACGAGCTGCTAAACTTAGTTTCGCCAGAGGGAGCGTAAAGTCCCGAACAGTCCTGACTGACCGAATTCGCGAGCAACCAGAGACAAATTACTAGCATGCGCTTCTGGTCTGCCAGCCGGTAACGAATATTATGCATTTGCATCACGTAACCCGTTTTATGTTTTCGCTTTTGTTCCACGGGAATCTGATTAGCGCGAACCGTGTCGTGTGAAATCAAGTTAAACACAGTTTTTTCGACAAAACATATTCTTGAAAACCTATCGTCGAATTTTCAACCGAAAAACCTTTTCAAACTCAATTAAATGTCTGCAAATATGTCCCAATTTATTATTTATTATTATCCGAACTGGTTTTATGAATGTTCCTTAGAATACATATTTCCTGTATTGATTTTCCACTTCTTAATTAATCATTACATTTTAAAAGCAGAGCGGAGCTGAAGACGTAAATCCGTAAATTCTCCTGACAGCGTTCGCGTTAAGAATTCTCAATTTAATATGCGAGATATCGATTCTTAAATGTGAAATAAATTCAAATCGTCTGGGCTTTCGAATATTCTTACTTGTTAGGGCGGCAGGAGAAGGCACAAGAGGGGTACAAGATGTCGCGTCGGGCTGGCGTATATTACACAGGTTGAATTTGCAAGATATTGGAGCATTCCGGTCGGAAGACTTCGAGTTTGCGACGACGAGGGAGCGAACAAACAAAAGGGAATGTCTCAGCAAACGAATGCAAGCGCACGTGAGGAAAGGGTATAGGAGTAGAGTCCTTATCTGAAATGAAATTATACCCAGTGCGGGTTGCTGCATAAACAGTAGTAAGGGTTAGGGCTGTTATATACAGTTATATGGAGCGCTCATTCCAGTTTTATTTACTTTCCGCTATGAAAGAAAGTTAGGATCTGGTGTGTCTGACTGTCTGTGAATGCCACGTCAAAGGGATGCTATATGTGGATGCTTTACTATGCAATGACTATGCTATGTATCTGCTAAGCCTCCCCTTCGTTCGATCTAATCTAAGACCCACTGAAATCTCGATTATATAAAGATGAAAAAGAAACTTAATTCGGTCTATTCAAAACGAACAACGGCACAAGGTTGTCCCCAGCGCGGTGGCACCCTTAACGGGGACCTCATTTTCATTCACCCTACCAATGTTCCTCGCGGAATATCGCCGAATGAATCCGTTTTCAAGTTCTCGTTTTACAAAATCTCGTTTTACTTTTATTATAAGACAGAGTCCTTATAATAAAAGTTTTCTTTACTGAATTTGTATACTAAACCGGTTACTAAACCGCTAACTTCCATTTTTCTCCATGTAACATAAGATTTCAGGGATTAGATTGACTTATTGACATATCTTTGATCTCTAGATGTGTTGATTGATATTTGCGTGCAGTTAGCGGTGACTCTGCGTGCAGAGATAATTGTTGTTGGTCGGTTAATTAAATAAAAAATGAGTGAAATCCAACACCATCTCGGATGTCGTGTTCACGTTACAAACGCCAGGTCTGCCCGTTCATCGGAAAACTCTCTGGTGCGAAAACCGAGCACTCGGTTAACAAGGATAATTCGTGCCAAAAGTGATTCACGTGCCATTGTTCATAGTGGCCTGGGGAAGAAATGTCCTTTAATTATCGCAACAACTAATTGGCACGGTAAACACGATGCTGGCGACAATATCTCGTTACGGGCAACGGTGAACCGTTGCGTTGTTTAACATTGCAAACGACACTATCTGTCAAACACACCCTCTGATATTTTTTTTCTCTTTTATCTTTGATTCTGTTCTTGATCATCACTTTGAATTATTCGACTCAGTCTGAGGGACTAACTCAGTGAGACTTAAATTTTTTTCTTTTACCTACTGGAAAGTCGAATTTCGCAATTGATTTCATGGACAGAATGCAAAAAGTGGCGAGAATTTCAGAAGAGGTGTTCGAGGCGGAAAAAAAAGTTGGATGAGAGAAGAAACGAATTGAAAGGGGCTACTTCAGTCTGGTCGTTTATATATATGATGAGTCTGCGAGTCGTAGGTATATGTCCCCAATGGGGATGGGAAACTTTTTATTTATTACGTTATCCAATGGAATAACGACTCTGTGGCGCATACGCAAGAATGGTACAATTCCCGACTCGTCTTGGCGACCCACATAGAAGCCTGAGGCTTGGCAATGCTAAAAACGTTAATTGCGCTGTGTTAATAAAGACCAGTCTGCTTCATATCCACCTTTTCGACCTCGCCAGCTGCTATAGCCAGATCTCATGGGTAATCAGCTACGGGGCTCACCACCACGCATTAATGCGCCAAAAGAGGCGGTACACCGTTTAGTCCAGCGTCCTACCACTTTTCAAATCGAATCAGTTTCAGATATGAAACTCGTTTAGCAAACATTCTCAAACTAAATATGTAATACAGAGTAGTTAGAGATACGAAGTTGAAAATTTCACAAACCGGTTTTGTTAAGTGTAAATAATATGTAGGTTTCATTTATAAACATTGTCAACTGAACTCTCTGTAAGAGTAAATAATAGTTCGCTTACCATTTTGTTACTAGGCAAATATTTGATAATCTATAAATCTATCCTGACGTATTCAATTAATATTGCTACCTTGAAGCTAAGCTGAAAACGCAAATAGCAAATATACCCGTCGATGAGTTGAATTGATATTCAATATTAACTATCCTACCCCGGTTTTCTAATATAATATCCAAATACGATTAATAAATATTTATATCTATATAAAGTAAAATTCTAGAAATAAAATGTTCTATTTTATATGTAACAATCACGTTCTCAAAATAATCCTCAACCTGTTGGTCTGAAATTATCAATATCAGTCATCGTAATTTTGTAATAAACAACGTTAAATATTGTGAGGTACATGAGCATCGTTTTCGTATAAAACTATAATGTTGCTTTCCTTCGCGAAGTAGTAGACGTATCTGTGTGTAAGGTATCCACTGACAATGCAATAGGGTCGCTGTTTCTACGGTGATCGTAAAAAGTCCTGCGGGCGAAATGTTCTTGAGCAGGTAACCATCGTGACTTTTCATAAGACGATATCGAAGCTTTTAACCAAATATGAAAGTGGTTTCGCATGGTCATGTAAAAGTGAACAAAAACAATGTCCGCAGACTCTCCTTTGAAGCAGTAATAGTACAAACAACTAGAATTAGCCCATTTTGTTCTAGATAGGCCAAAATCATTCTTCCAAATCCAACCAAACGCTTACAAGTTTTTATGATTGCAATTTGGCTGATTGCCAGTTTTCACAGCAAGAAACTTTTTTGTCAGAACTCTGGCAAATTTTCTAACGGTTTCGATTTCATAGACGTATTTTTTCTGCAAGAGAAAAAGATTGTATTCTGAGTATTGAATGGAAACGCGATGGGAGGACGAAGGGTAGAAAAAGCATTCTTAATTTTTTATAATGGTCATGGGGAGTGGAGAGTTTCACGGATTGCATTGACTCAATACGCAACGCGCAACCCTAGCTAATTGCCGATGTGCCCAAGCAGCCTCGGGCCAAAAAGGTACTGCACAAACTCATTGGCACCGCGTACAGCGAACTCCGTACACTGTACTAGCGTACAGAGTCACGGCAAAACAGACGGAGAGAGAGAGAGAGAGAGAGAGAGAGAGAGAGAGAGAGAGAGAAACTCACAAATCCACCCCACGTAGACGGACAGTAGGTCGACTTATGCGAGCCACGTGCGCAATTCTAATTTGCGAGCACACCGGCCTTACAGCACAATGCAACCAAGGTACAAACCTACAGAAGCGTTGGTTTGTGCGAACAATAGCATCACTCCTATTCCTACTCTTTTATGCACTTATTGTTTCGCCTCTAGGACAATGCCGATATCAATCTCTACCGCGTCTAGTGCCAGTTAAGTGGTAAGGAGAATTAACTTCACTCCTCTGATTCACAGTCCGCAGTGACGAGAACGATTATATAACGATAACAATCCCATCAACGAGATAGGATTGTTAATCGACGAGAGAGGGTCTATTGTTTTATGATGTAGTTAAACTGATCAGAACTTTAGATTAGAAAGGGTCACAATGAAGTTAAAGAATTAAAGAATTAGGGAATTAAAGAATTAAAGAAGATACTCTTGACTCGAAGGTGATAATGGCTGTGGATTCGAATTGCCTTCCAGTAGAATTACCAGAGAATGGTTCGTATACGGGTTCGTCTAAATTCAATTCACTCTGCCCAGCTCGTGCAATCAGCCAAATCGAAAAGGTCCCTTGCGAGTCTAGTCTCGCGAATTTTGTCTCGCTCCTTCCTCCTGTAGAAGGGGTTAATGCATTTGGCCCAATTTAAATTCTGAATGGGATGCGCTCGCCCAGAGCCCGCAGGACCTAATATAATCCCAAGTACAAGAGGCACAGCAGTTCGCTCGGATCCTAAGCCGCATACATTTACCAAATAGGCACGTTAAGGTTAAGAATAACGCGCGCGTGCTTCAGCACGCTGAAAGCCATCCTGAATAAAGATGTACCTCCCGGACCCCAGGGGAAGAAGGTCAGTCAACCTTTATTTGGGAAATTTGAGGAAAAGCGTATCATCTTTCGAAGCTAATACTACAGATAAAAAATTCACCGGAGCTGAAGATAATTTTATCATCTTCAGAAGTAGGTAAGAGGTCGATAACGCTAGCTGCTATAAAATCACGATCTCTCGATGGAGATGGAGATCGTAAACACCATTTAGTCGTACGTGATGATACTCACCGACGCGATCTATGTCTTCCTGGGTATAGTAGTGGTGCATGACTGCGGTTCTCAGCGTATCGAAGTGTCGATTAAATCACAACACGATCCAAGTTTATTGTCGGTGATCAATCATTGTCATCATATACCAATCACTTTACACCCTCGTCGTTCGCTTCCATCTTGAAGGTCACGATCGTGACTCTTGCAACTGCTCAAAATATCCTTCTTCCCCTAACTCGAGATAAACAACAACTCAAGAAGCTCAATCCTTTAACAATGCATTCTCTTCATACAAAAATTGCATCACTGATCTTTAAACCTACTGAAACTGATTCACATTGTTTAAAACGATATCTAACAATTATTTTTTACACCTTAGATTTCATCCGCTAATTCTTCTCAAAAACAGGAAGTACACTACTACTGGCAGTGATCACTGAGTGTCAAAGCTTACCGCAACGAGGACAATGTTGTCCTTTGGACGGTTTAAGGTTAAGGTTTTAAACCTTGCGAGGGACTTTAGGCTGATTTCGAAGAACATAATGTCTGGGGATGGCGGCAGGCATCACCTGGCAGGCAAATGTAATTAAGCCGGTGATTGACTAAGATAATGCCGGCGTAAATAACGACAATCGAAATACAGTAAAAAATGATGATATCGCGGTGGTAGACAACATTTTGGCTGATACGATACTGGTTGATTCTGCGCCGCGACGCCTCTGCAGTGGCGCCGTGACGGTGATTTTCACCACTCCCAAACAAAGCTACCCAGCTTCGCCGTTCTTCGGACCGCCGCTACCGCCGTTGTATCGATTGGCCCAGTTGCTTCTCGTCACAGCACCATGCTCAACCACCAACACACCACCTTCTTCGCCATGTTCTTCACCTTCGACCCTCACAATTCCCTCGAACGCATCTTCTTACAGATCCTTGATCCTCGTCGGAATAACCTTCATCGTTAGGCTCATTAGGATCGGGTGGCAATTTCATACCTTTTAGAGTGGTATTGATGAAGAATTATTGCGGGAGGACATAGGATGGTCTATCCCAAAGAGGATTGGGTAGAGCTTCTAGTAAAATTATTACTCGATCAGAATCGGTATTGATCAATTAATCTATATGAAGATTTTTTTTAAAAATCTGATAGAAGGCGACACAGTAAGAAGAGAGCAATGGATTTTATAAATCCCTCTCTTGTGCTCTGGTCCCAGTTTAATTAAATACGAGTTGTTCAGGCCATGTTCTCTTACCCAGAAAAGCTTTCAATAGACTTCGCATAACTTAAAATCTTCTATAGGGTAAGGGATTATTGCTAAAGCTAAAGTAGCTCCAGTTCTAGAGAGTCGCTCTTGATGAAGAAGCTCCTACTTGAGAGAATTTAAAGTTGTAACTCTGCCGAGCGGATCAGTTTCTAAATCCAGTCTAGTTTTCTGGCTGGCTTTTGGAGACAATAATTTCGTATACTCAAGCAAATGGGGATGGCAGATAGTCACTGCTGGCAAGGACCCATGAAGCTACATTTAGGCCAGCCAACGTGCTAGTCATGTGAATGCAATTTGGGAGAATGTGGACACGTTTACTGGACTAGGGATGCAGACTAGTTCAAGGCACTCAGGGGTTGATCGATCTCGGTGGTCGTTTTGCACACGCGGTTCAGCCCCTCTTCTCTTTTGTCGACCATTAGAATTTTAATTGACGTTGCCACGTCCCATTCTAGGCTCATGTCATTGCCGAAATTTTAGCTTCACTCCTCCCTACGAGCATGATCCTCGTTGGGATCATGTCTGGATAACTGGAGAAGGACGGGCTGACAGTCGACTTGACAAGTGTTATCCTTAATAATGGGTACGTTAGTCGCGACCTTAGCCACTTTATGAAGTAGTAGACAATTCTCGTAGGCTGTTTTCAAGCGGAGGAGGGTCTGGACGTGTTTGCGTGGGTGCCTAGAATACAGAGAGCCGGCGCACGGAAAATAGGAGGGACGGCATAAGCGACGACAAAGGACTGTGGTACCATTATTATTATTGTCGTTATTATTATGATGCGCTGTCTCCAGTGCACGACAATATCAACGGGCGGTCGCTATAACAGGGATCATCGCTCAACTCCACAGTCGGATGTTATTTAAGGTCAAACTGACAAGGACCACGATAAGTTTCAACAAAATTTTACTAGAAATCTCAACTTTAAGTCCCGCTTCTCTCATCTTTTCTACACTTACTCTCCTCGCTCTTTTAGCCCCCTTCACACCCTCTCCTAAATAACTATTTCACATCTTCCCAACGCCAAAATTACACTGACACTGCGCCAGTTTTTTTAGCATGCTTCTTGGCACAACCCCACATAATACTAAAGAAACTAAGCGAAAATATCGACTGGACTACAATATCGTGAGAAAACTGACTGATGAACTTGGAAAGGTCTATAAGCTGATTATCGCTTTCTCCCCTACTTTCAAAGACTTTTAATTTCTTCGCCTTGAACGGGAATTGGGAACTTTGCTTTCATTTCGACCAGAGATCTCTGTAGAGAGAAAAGTAAGTTATCGTTCTTGCCCGAGAGAGAGAGTTAGTAACTTTAACGCAATACTTGTTTCGTCGTATCGCTGAAAATTGCTAAGAAAGGGTCTCTTAAATGCATAGTTTGACTACCTTTATACAAATTAATTTGCTTAATAGTACTTGTTAACTTTCTTCATAAAGCGGAGAATACGATTTGCATTTATAACAAAACTCTAAAATTGAGCTAGTTCTTAAATATTGGCGAGCCAGCTGGTTGAACTAGGTCTACTTTCCCACATTAAAATTATTATGACAATTTAGACAGATTTTCGTCTCGAAATGTATGTTAATCTCGAATGCATTATGCAATGCGCAAGAAAGTTAGCGTGCAATATAGGAAGTTTAATTGAGACATTTTCAGGAGTACAGATAGATAGTAATAAGATGAGTAAGAGCACATTTTCTCAATTAAAGTTAGAGAAAACTTTTTTTCGTCTGTGTTGCCTGGGGACGTAACTGTATGCTTACACGTATTCAACATCCTGAAGCTTATTCGTAGTTTGCTTCAGAGAGATTGCAATGTATTATCAGTTTCGGGATAGAGGTATGAGGGGGTATTCTAGTCCGGAACTCTGTCCCGCCTCTTTGGGTACACCAAAGGGAGCCGATATATATACCATATACTATCCGGTGCGGAAGAGCCGATATCGGTCGAGCTCTTGTTGTATCCAAGCATCGAAGTTGGCAAGGGGAATCCCAAAAATCAGAGTTGCTACAGAAATCACGTTACGCAAGAATCACATTTTCCTATCGCCTCGCCCATAATGTCACGTGCAAGCATTACGACGCTTAACGAAATTTGCACGCATTCAGCCTTGATATGAATAAAATTACCACATTTCTTCCCGCTAATATGGAATAACACAGAGGGGGCGTATAATCGTCGGGGCGCGTAGATTTCAACTTGGAGAGTTTAGCGAAATATTTTTCTCTCCTATTTGTTTGTCTACAACCCCAGCAATTCGATGATCGCGAAAATTTGAATGACGAATCCAATAAGGCCTAGCGACGACATGCGGCTGAAACGAAATATACCCTTGGGATGAACAGCTTCTCTATAAATGGACCAATGAGCCGTCGCCACATGACGCACGTTTGGGACATGGGGGTTTATCCTGAACACATCGCACGTCGCGGATTATACTTCAGGGCAACATCATGATATTTGATCGACCATCAACCAAGTTTCAAAAACAGCCCCTGCGTGAGATTCATAAGCTGAAGAATTGTAATCAGATTGTAAGCAGATTCAAATCTACTTAATTCGGTCCACTTTTTTTAATTGCTGAGACGCTTTAATTGTAACCATATTTCTCTGTAGTTAGCATAATCGCGAGCGACAAGTTGGCTACCCCTTTATAAGTAGAGGGGAAAAGTTTACATGCACGACAAGGATCGCTCGTAATAGTTCCTTATAATAACTTAAGACTCGCGTGAAGAACTCAGGGGCGGGGGGTCTCTCTTATAGTGTAATTTGTCGCGATCATTAAAAGCGGCCGGCGCCATTAATGCATATTCATCGAACATATTTTAACAACCCAGGACAAGAAAACTATTCAATTTATTCTACCCTCAAGTGGAAGCTGTCGTAAATTAATAATCATCAAAACACGTTTCCTCCACGTCGATTAATTGAAACGTAAACGAAGCAGCGACCATGGAATAATAATTAGCGAAGTGTGTCTTCCGAGTTTGGATTCTAGTTACAGACTAATTACTCTGCAAAATTGCGCCGTTATGACAAACAGGATGTTGGTATTATTTAAAACGACTATAAGCAAAGACATGAATATTGATTCCATTAATTTCATTTCTACTTTCAATCTGCATTTCATTTGTTGAAAGGAAGCAATAATTGAATGAGATTTTAAATATATATAGTTGATTAAAAATCATTTCGGAAGATCTCATAAACGATTCAACATTTATGGGTGAGGTGATATCTGAAGCATAATTCATGCAAACTTCTCACAGAGAAGATGAAAGTTTGCTCTTTCATATTCATATATGGGTCAAATTTCATTCAAAACTTAAGCCTCTTCCTCGTGCAAACTAATTTTGGTAATCACTTCTGAAACAAGCTTCGACATTACTTAATTCTTAAGACACGGAGTATTTTGATCAGAACTTTGCGACCCGCCTCTTCTACATATTTCCTCCCCATTATATCAATTAACCAACCTATCTTGCTCCCCCCCCCTCCCCCCCATCACACATATTGACAATCCATCTTCCTCTTGTGAACCTCTATTAGTGAATCCTGACAAACATTGCCTTTTTAGACCCACTTTTATCATCTGTCCTCTCCTAAATATGAAAGAACATTGCAAACACTGTTCACCAATTAAAATGAGAATAGACATTACTAATTTCTCAAAATAAACTTCGATGTTCAGATGTAGGGAAATTTCCTGAGATGTTAGAAAGCGATCAAATCGGAAGTCTCTGATGCTTTGAGAACGTGGAAGATACGATACTAGGATAAGTGAAGGGTCTTGTTGCATGAGTGTGCTTATGTAAATATATAGGCATTGCGACATTTGTATAAACTTCTATTCTGCTTCGCGTGACAAATTCGATTCGTGTTCTCGGGCGGAATCTCTGTACAAACGCGTACAAGAAAACTGCACATGTGTGCGAAAATAGAGGATTGCAAATGGAATTCGTGTTTGCCAGGTTGAATGCCTTTCGCAACATATCAAAAAGACACAAAAAAACAACCACTTCAAACCTGTGATACCAAAATCATGTAATAGTGAAAAACTTTGAGAGTAGTTCATCATCAGTTTCGAATAAAGTTCATGCTTGAGATGTTAAGGGTACTTTGTATACTCTGCTTTATATGTCTGTAACTCGTTTTCTCTTGCGAGAATTACATCATTTCCCGAGAGCTTTTACCGTTCACTGGATATCAAGTTATACACCTGAATGCTGGTGCAGGATTCATGTTCAATATAACTCAAGTAGCAGATATTTGGTCAAATTGAGAAGCAAATTGTAAACTTTTAATTGGAATTTCTCATGTAATCATATATTGGTACAAAATTAGAGAGACGACAAACTTCTGCTTCTTTCCATGAAAGACATTTAACAAATTGTTATTTTATTATCTTATCTTGCTGGAGATGAAATTAATTTGGGAATGTATACATTTCATGACTGAATTTACAACGACGAGCTTATGCTGTTAAATTTTTAATCGGCTTTGGAAAAATTGTAATTTTCCTATCTCATTTTTTCGCTTACGATCTGAAGATTTCTTCCTCTAATTATGAGGGAATTAAGGGGAATATCACGGTGATCGAGCGAATTTCTTACTGAAACTAGTGGGAGTTGCCGTATACACGGATTTACATAACGTAGCGTTAAGGTTTGGCGGTAGTGTTGGGGACGGCGAGAGGCTTAACACCGGACTTTATGAATGCTCTCTCGGTAACTCGGAAGAAGTTCAGGTGAGATAAGGGCTTTTCGTCGCTTCCAGACGCAGACCAAGCAGGGGTTCTTATCCGAAAACGGCACTTCATACAAATCCGGCCAACGCTTTCCAAGGCACGCAACCAGACCAGCCGCTCCATTTTGCGACTTGATGTAAGATTCGCGAAACTTCACTCTCGGCACAGGAAAGCCCTCGTTAATATTCGAACGATCTTCCGCTTACATGG
Organism: Synergus japonicus; assembly: GCA_900474275.1. Lineage (NCBI taxonomy): Eukaryota > Metazoa > Arthropoda > Insecta > Hymenoptera > Cynipidae > Synergus > Synergus japonicus. The sequence continues at coordinate 16,366 of UCOH01012234.1, forward strand.
AGAATATTTTCAGTCTTTGAATACTATTTTCCGTATATTTGGTTAAGAAAAACCAAACGTGCAGGGATGGAATTATATTTTTGGAAAATAATATTTTACGTGACCTATGCAACATTTTAAACAATAATTTTCATAGGAAACGATTATAACGAAGCTCAGAAAAAGCTTGACCTGGTTTCTCGTAATAGAATGCAGATTTTTAGATACCGAAATAATAAGCAAATTGTTCTGCGATTTTCCGCATGGACCGGTTGAAGACTTTGCTCACCAAGGGGAAAAGAGAGAAAGAGAGCGAGAGAGAGAGAGAGAGAGGTCGAAAAATAGGGAGTCTCGATTAAGAGGAAAATTTCATTTCAAAGCCCACGTTCCCGCTATACTCATAAACGTAAACGGAGCACAACGACGTAGGTCGCGGTACGACAGAAGCGGGCAAGGTAGGTGGAAGGCGATGTGGAAGGAAGGAAGAGTGAGCCAACCCGGAAGAAACGCGAGTGGTAAAAGGGAGAAAGAGAGGAACAAAGGGGAAATATATTTCCCGGTGGGACACGAATTACCGTGGAAACGAGAAAAATAATGAAACTCGTTTTAAAATCTGTTAAAGTGAATATTATTTAAATCAGCTAAAATAACAGGATGGAGGTCGAGGATATCGCGCGAACGATTACTACTGTTGAAAGAGGAGGTGGAAGTGGAACGCGCGGATAACTCCGCTTTCGTGATATTATTTCAGGAGAAGTGGACGCTCCACTTTGCCGCCTGCTACTGCTATATACTCTGCAACAGTCCACATGCTCTACAATGCCCTCAACCTACACGGCTACATGGTTATGCAGGCCAACTTGGTCGTTGGTCGGTTAGTTTTCCACATCCCCATGCCTATCGGTAACCACTCGCTGGAGCAATCGGTACTCATAAAAAGCGATGGCAAGTGCCGCTATCGCGACTATCGAACAAGAGAATGACTACAGTCTCACTTTTATTCGTTCCTATAGCGCCGATGGCCTGCCTGCCAGGCTATCTTCTGTCTCTTCGATATTTGTCGCAGCTTAAATATACCGCGTTATTACGAGAATGTACCTACGGGAAAAAATTGAGAATAATATAAAGAGAGTGTGATTTACTAGTAGTTCCTCTCATGATCAATATTTAAAAAAAATTGTATGGAGTACACGTAGTGGACACGCCCATCAATTACGCCCACCGAACACACTCATCAAATACGCCCACACAATACGCCTACTGAACACGCCCATCAATTACGCCTACCGAACACGCTCGTCAAATACGCCTACCGAACGTGCCCATCAAATACGCCTTCAGAACACACCCATCCAATAGCCTACTAAACACGCCCATCAAATACGCCTATTAAGCACACTCATAGCGACCGCCCATTGAACACGCCCCACTAATCACGCCCACTTAACAAAGATTTCATTAAATGAAAGGATTTGAAAGATTTCATATTTGGAATAGGCTACTGAAATATTGATCTGCACTGCTTCTATTTAATTCAAATTTGTCACGTTCCAAAAATTTTGAAAACTATTAACGTAGCGCGAGTTTTGTGCAGAAGAAAGTTTGTTCTGTTATGAAAGCAGGATTATATTTTGCGAGCGATAATGTAAGCGCTTCTGCTCTATGAAACTGGAACGACAAGGAAGGGGTTCAGGGATGGGATTCGAATCTCGATCGCGTCAACCGACGTTATTTGATGTGACAGCTATGCACCGGAGATGCCCGATGTGCGTCATTACGATACGTACCAGGGAATAAATCTTGTGATAGGCACCAGAGCAGCGGCTTCAGCTGTTCGTGCGAAATATGTTCCGCCTGAGTGACGTCGCTTGCCACACGGGCACAAGATGAACATGATGGGACAATGTTCCTCTCGAAAAGTATTCCCCGCGGTACCTATGTCCCGCAAGTTTCATACCTTATGCGCAAACCGGTTAATGCGTGGCGCGATTAAAATCATCTCACGTGTCGCAAATTCGGAAAATCAAACTATCAGATAATCTCCAGTTGTTGAATGTACCGTGTTTGAAATTTTACATTAAACTTATATTTTATACCAAGAATCTCGACCATATTTCCAACGATTACACCTCATCTAATTAAAGTATGAAAATAGTGTTTGCTGGTGTATTTAATTGCCTGAAAAGTTAGAATGGGTACTTGAAATAGCCTGAGGATGCAAAAGCGCAAGGTGTGGTTTTCTTTGATCTCAAACGCTGATCAAAAGCCTCTATTTCCAAAAAGCTGTTTTTATGGATATCAATGGAAAAAAAGTGATTCTGCAAAGTGGTACTTACTCGGTAACCTCCCTTCAAGATTGTAATTGTAAGAGTACTCACCTGTAACAAAGAATAAAATATCATTATTATAAGGATTGCAAAATGACTCGCATTGCACATAATGCACGTCGTGTATCACGTAAATATCATATGAATGAAAAATGTTATACCCTCCCGCAAGAAATAAAACTGTCGAGGAGAAAATGCAGGAAAACTAAGAGAGAGAGAGAGAGAGAGAGAGAGAGAGAGAGAGGTCAGTGACTAGCTCATTATAAAAACGACTGAAGTCCTTAACTACGACCTTCTTATAGCGAAGTGAGGAACGTAGACGTATCAAGGGGTCGGTAGCCTCGCATGCAAATATGTATGTCGTGGAATTACATCTCCACCCCCGTCTGTAAGCGCTTGCAATTCACCCTGCAGTGTAATACACACGTACGATAACGCGGCGTATTTATCCCCGCGGTGTTACCTCCACCCCGCGATACTGGCTCTAGTATGCTGCTACCCAAAGATCAATACACGCATGTAATGCTTCTCCCTTGCTCATCCGTGTATTTGTGAACCCCACGATTCGTCCTCTGTCGCCATGTGTTCTGATGTTCTGTCAGGAAAACAGCACGAATTGCCAATCCCAAGGATATTTTGTATCTGAAGGGTCTCGCGACAAAGGAAAATTACTTGAAAAAAATGCCGTTTTTTTAGAAGAGCAAGGGATGAAAATCATGTGCTTTAATCATGTTTCTCAATACTATTTATATAAGTAAGCATTTCAGCACACTTTATAAATTAATGGCATTGAGAAAAAACTGTACAAGATTTACTAATAGAAAATAATTATCTCCGGTTATTTATTTATACAAGCATTTACATTCTCTTTCAATATTCTATAATTTATTATATTATATTTCTCTAATCTCTTAAAATCTATGATAAACTTTATAAAAATCTCGAAAAATTGCAAGAAACCTTTGAAAACCTGCGAAATCGCTTAAAATTCATGAAAATGTCTAAAAATTCCTAGAAACCTTTTGAAATTCCATGACAATTTTAGATCCCTTAAAAATAGTACATAGAAATCTTATCAAATTCCATGAAATCCTTTAAAATTCTCACAAACTCATTTAAATATCAGAAAAGTTTCTGGAAATGAATTACAATTATTAGAAATCTCATAAAATCCCATAAAATTTTACAAAATCTTTTTTATTATCCTAAAAATCTCTTAAATTTCGTACAAATTACTTAAAAATTGTTAAAAATGCTCATAAAAAGCTTCAAAATCATTAATCTCTTGAAATTCATGTAAAAATAAGTGAAAATATCTAAAAAAATGCCTAGAAACCTCTTGAAATTCCTTCACATTTAGAATCCCTTAAAATCATTAGAAATTTTATCAAATTCCATGAAAGCATTTAAAATTTCACATAATGTTTTAAAAATCAGAAAAATCTCTCGAAATACTTTTATGTAAATTATTAGAAATCTCATAAAACTCCATCAAACCAATAAAAATTCCACAACATCTTTTAGAAATCGAAAAATTTCTTGAAAACCCTTAAAATTTTATGAAAACCTTCGAAATCTTTTAAAAATTATAAAAAGGTTTTGAAATTCCTCAATAAAACTCCCTGTAAAGTTTTAAATTCCTTATTTAAATCCCAGAAATACATATTTTAAAAGTCATAAAAGTACCTTGAAGTCCGATTAAAAAATCTGATCAAAGTCGTCAAAAATTCTAAAAATTCCCAAGAACTGCTTGAAATTCTTTAAAATTGTATAACATTTAAAATTCCATTATCTCCCATAAAATCTTTAAAAATTCCATAAAATTTCCTTAAAATTCCTAGATTTTCAATGTATTCCAAGTTTAGACTCGTGACAAAATGATTATTAACGAAAGCAAATTCAAAATTTAAAATTAAATTCACGTGTATAATTTACGATTCGGCAAGTATCGATTGTCGAAAATCACTATCGATACTTACACGACGAATCAGGAGTGCGGAATAGGCGTTACGATATTTCGACTTGGACTCAATCATCTTTTTAGAATAGATATCATAAAAATGTATACTCCTGATGCATCTCATATTAAAAAATATTGATCAAAATTCAGATTTCATATCAGTTTATCTCCTAATCTATCAAATGTATTGAAATTAATTTGTACACTAAATATCGATGCACAGATCTACATTAAAGTTGCGAATTTCAATTTTAAATATAATTTAAAAAAAAATTGATATCTAATATTAAATTCGCTAGCTTTTACGATAACTTTGAAATTCAGCAGTGAGTGGAATCAGAAGGAATCAATGTCTCGTAATTAAGGAGTACAGAGAAGCGTCACGCTATAGTGTCGAAATGGATCTCAAATTATTCGCTTCGATTGAACTATACAGGAAACTCATATTTCAAAACTTTGCGATTGTTTCGTAATTAGTACAAACGTTAAACTCACATGGAAATAGAAAACTTCCAAGCACTACTCTTGATTGCTAGCACTATGCTCAACGTCGATCGTTTGCCAGGAAGTTGCAAACTCTAAAGCTCGAGTAACTAGTGCATAGATAGAACAGCATCAGCGAGACATCCTGTCCAACTCGCGATGACAAAAAACAAAATTAGGACGCTCAAACTTCCTATTATATAATATCATAATCCCACAAATTCCTCTAAAGCTTCTCTACGATTCCACTTTTCATAAAATAATTGGCAACGGGCATAAAAAAAACGTTTTTATGAAGCTATTAAAAAGCATAAAATAAGTCCAGAACTTGTTATTGAGTTGCACTTTAAAGAGTGGCGATAGTCTAGGTGTGAGGGAAAAATATATAGACTTTTCTTTTTCACTCCTGCGGTATGTCCACTCTCCGCTCTGCAACGAGCGCCGCTTCTGAAAGCGAAGAGCTTATATTATTTTCTCTCAATTCTAGGTGCATAGAAATTATAATATAAACTTTCACAGAGGATTTAATAATTTTAGTATTCGTATACACGATTTGGAAAAGGTACTGTCTCCGTTTCGTGCTTATGCTTCACCGATCGATGAACCTATCTGAAATTCTGAAAGGGTTCGACCACTGCATCGCACGCCATCCACGCACTCTATGATTTCGCCTAAATCGAAACGAAAGGGGAGAATCGACTGAGACTAAAAGAGGTATTATAGAGGCTCACTTGCATGTTCATTAAAACGCAAACGAATTCCATCCGCTGCTGTTTGGGTAGAAACGAGCCGATTTCTCAATGCAGACGAGTGTCTATGAACAGCCTGTTACATACGCAACAGTTTCAGGTAAACATCACGCACTGCGCATGATAAAGTCCTTTGCACTTTTTACATCTCGATGGCGAACTTTGTTCGGCATTCTTGATATGCAAATTCTGTTTTTTTAATAATCAATCGCATATTTGCTTTTCGTTGAATCCCAAAGTCTATCTTGTTGTTTTTGCCAATATTATGATAAGGATTTTCGCATTTTTCAAATTCTTTCTGTATATAAATGTTTTTTTTGCATATATTGTTATACTATATACATAATAAAATTTAAAATAGTGAAGGAAATAATAACAAGAAAAATTTTTTATTTAAAAATAGAGAGCTCGTAGATAAATGAAGGTAAGCTTGGTGAACGCATTGACTCTTTTTCTTTCTCGCCATCCCTTTTCTCCTTTGGCGTGTACAATGTCACCTTTTTTTTTGCAGCGGCGCATTGTTCAGGATACGAGAAAATATTCGTACCATGATCTGTACAACGACCATTGTAAGGTTGGTGCGCGTCGGACGCGACTTTTTTTATATTTTTTTCCTCTCTCTTTTACACCATCGGCGTCGCTTCGCTGACGTCCAACGAATAGCGATTAAATACATACGCTGTCTTCTTACTCTACCAGTGTGAAAAGTTACTTTTGCACAAACTATGTAGGATTCAACGGGACATAGGGGCTTAAAAATTACGTTGTAATTCGTCGAGCTGTTCAGGTAGAGGAAAGCTCGTTGGCTTTTTAGAAAGTTATATATGTTTCAGAAAATTATTTTTTAAAAGAGCATTCGGCTTTATTCAAAAGCGCTATGAAGCTTGCTGTAACAAACTCGAGAAATAAATCAATTACTTTTTGCCTCAACAAATTTCCCTTTAGAGAAACTTCTAGTCATTAAAAGTGAATGGATCCGGATTTCCAAGTATAGAACGCTGGTTAAAGTTTTAATTATGTAACTACAAAAACTATAACTTTTAATAACAAGTAGTTGGCATCCTTCTGGATTGGTGCACATTTACCTAAGTAATTTTATACTTTTAATGTTAAGTTAAATTATTTCGTATATAACTTTCCATACTTTGGAAACTCGTATTTATACTGATCTGCTTTAATATTGAAAGTAAAATCTCGTTGAAAAAAGTACTTGACCCGTTTCCCTGAACAAAGTGTTTTTCTCCCTTCGCTCTGATTTTTCGAGGTCCTTTAGAGCTAGAGGCTTTCAGTACCAATGTGTACAAGAGTATTTCGTTTCCGCGACCAAAGTCCAGAAATCCCCCAGTTAGATGAACCGCAAAAGCCCCATCGTAACCAAAAGCATTGGCAGTTACGAGGGCGAGGGAGACAAATTTGTTAGACGAAGGAAATTGACCACGGGAGATCGCAAGGTCTTCCTATGCCTTGAACTATTTTCATGAATCTAAAAACGAGGGAACCGCCCTCCAAGGGTTGTTAGATCGCTGTTATAAGTCAGTCAGCGCTCATAATCTTACGCAAGCGAACTTAATTCGTTAGGATAATAAAATGTCACGTGGTCATAAATTTTTCTATTTGCAGATCATTATGTAGTTTTCCAAGCGCATATGGTGAAGGAAAATAAATGATCTCTATGTATTATAGATTAGCCATTTGTTTCAATACAAGGATGTATGATTTTTAGCCGAAAGTGTTTAAAATTGATTTTAATGAACATTTTTTCGGGGGATTTACTGCCTTTAATTGCCACAGTGCAGTTTATAAATATGTTAATAAGTCTGAGAATGCATTAGGATCGAGATTAGAACTGTCTTAGATTGTTGTCAGTTGAATGTTGATAAGGTAGTAAGGATAGAGATGTGGAGAGTGGTACTTGAGTAGATCGATTTAGTCACTCTAGGAATTTGTAGTGATGGACGGAATGTCTGTTGGTGTAGAGATGTGGATGCTTGGGAATGCGTATAGGTAGATGAGGATGCTTGAGAGTTGCTTTAACCATGCGTATATAGTTTCCGGTTTTGTCAGGATGGTCTGGAATTTATGATGGTAAAATGATAACACGTTTGTTTGATGTTTGATGGTTGGTGGAACAGTTCGTACTCGTATTGTTTGATGAACATGGTTGACAATAGATGTGGTTGTTGTTCGTGGATTGTGAACAGAGATGTTTAAGTATGATGATATAATTAACAATTTATACAAGCATAATGAATGAATATAAAAGCTGCGCTTTACATTCTGGGGTCGAGTTGTAAATCCTTTTTTTTCTCTCATCTGGAAATTTCGGTGAGCTGAACGATTTTGGGAAATCTCGCGGCACTTAATTTGACTCAGGGACGTGCATGCAATTTCCACGGCATTTAACTTCTAAGCATTTTAGCGAGCTGTGAATAACGTGAACGTGCATCGTAACAACACGCGCATGTATATATGTATATATGTATATATGTTTATATATGTATAGCAAAGCAATCTACTAGGATCCATTCAAACAGCCATCGATTTCTTCGATTTATTGATCGCGGGTAGGGGTGCAGACATATAGACGGTGCCGCCATAGCTATCGTTACTTTGGTTAGGGAATGACCATCCAGCAACCTCTTAGTGAACTATATACATAGGTATATAACCACCTACTTGAAGGCGGCGGTCGACAAATTCGACGGAAGTTTGCCGATGAAAGTGTGATACATACGCTGCACAGTTACCAAGTTCGCGGCACCAATCACCGAGCTCGATTGGAATATTCTATAGTCGAATGAGAAAACTCGTTAGCCATCCGTTATATCCAAGTTACGCTGACGTTCGATCGTAAGAAGCAATACTGAGGATGTTTCCGGCGGCTTTTGGACATGAATTTCTCGATCAATGTTTCACGAAATGATGGACATTTCCGAAAGGCATCATACTAACTTTTGTATCTTCATCTGCCATTTATTATTCTTTACGCAGCACTTTTTCAGGAAATGTGAAAGCTTTTTCTCTCGAAATCGCCTATCACAAAGGATCTTTGATAGAAATGTGTCTACAAGGCATATGAAAATTCATTACCTTGATTGATATGAATATATAATAGCTACTATTAAATAACATGTTGCAAGTAGCGAATTAAAATAATTTGAAATGATTTAGTAAATATATGAAAGACGTTTTGGAAAGGAATTGGCTAATTCGGCAGACAGATGGGCCATGAAAGTTCGATTTTATACGGCAGTCTTAGGACCGCGCCCGCACGATTTCGAATGCCCTTCTCGGCCCTTATTAGCTAAGGCCTCACCCACCATACTGTGTGGTTGCTATGATATAATCCAGGCCATCTGGCTCGCGGTAGTGCGGATAAACGATTGGAATCGGGAATTGCTTGTTGCGGATCATCAGACGTGACCAATACAAGAGACCTTGAATGTTGCGTGCCAGTCTCGGTTGCCTCCAATTCGATTTGCGTGAAACTTGTCCTGCTCTCCATCCATTTGCTGCTATAAACGTCCATTAGGTTTCATAGCAATTACCAAACTAATCGCTCGAATTGCTGATTCTCCTAACAACTTTTACCCAAAGTGTACTTGAATTGAATGCCTGAATTTTGTGAGGCTACCACCATGAGCTTAAAAAGTAGCTTGCACATAATCACGAATTGGGGTATCATTAACGGATGAGATGATATCAGAATACTCAAAATTAATGTCAGTGAGCTGTGATAATTGGAGTGCGATGCGTGCTATCAATGGATTATGGATCGTGGATATCTATGCCTGCGTTTCGCCGAATATCCCCGTTACATGCTTTCTACCCATCAAAGGGTTAAATGAGTGTAAACTCTAAATGCAGCTACAAGCGCTCGTAGAGCCCATTGAAAAAAATACATGTCTAATAAGCAGTTCCTCGGCAGGTAAAAACTTGAATTATATTTTAAGTGAGGGGAAGAGGAATTTTAATTCCTCCAATTATATTGTCTGTGAATCTCGCTTTCTTTTAAGCATAAAATATTTTTCCTTCGAAATGGAAATTTTATGCGCTGGATATTTCACCATAAATGTTAAATTTCTGTTGAAATTTAATAGTTGACCATTTTTTATATATAAAACCTCATATGCCGGAATATAATTTCATAGAGTTTGTCCTTGTTTCTTCGATTTCACTGGTCTCCTGCGTTTTTGTGGTGCACGGGAATTCTAGGTATTTTTAAATGGAAAACCTCGCGCGGTATGAATAAAATGGTAGAGAGTGCGGGCTTAATTAAGGGACATTCTGTGTGCATGTATAATAGGGATATGCCGTCTACAGATATCCGTACAGTATGTACAAGCAGCTTGAGAAGGGTCGCATTTTCACATAATAACGTTCGCGTACGCGCAGCACGTAAACTCTTGTGCGTTGCGCAGAATGGCGACTGATTGCTACGCTGGATTTAACTCGAGATTCCCTATTGCGTACTTACACTGGTACGTGGATGATGCTTGCGCTCGTCGGACGCAGGATCAAAACGCGGGATACAATTAATTCAATTTGCCTGCGGTCATGCGGGAATTAGCCATGAAAAGGACGCGTCGCGGTGGTTTTAGGTTGCATCCGAACGCTGCGAGGTTGGAAGCTTTCGCCGCAAATCCATTTTGTCAGACAGTCGCTCGACTACCTAGTCAATCATCCGGTTAGCTTTCCTTTTTATGGTGCATTTACGCTTTCGTATGCAATTTTCATAAAACGGTCGCCGACGATAACGACTGTACAATAATTTTGCCATCCAGTATAGGGAAAATTGTCACTCGTCCTGATGCTCACTTGCTTCTGTCCACTTTGTCTGCAGATCGATATCTTTGGAAGGCTGACGATGTCACGTTCTATAGTGCATTTTTATATTTTTCTACACTCTTTTCGTCACTTTGGCCTAATGACGCTAAACACAGTGACAAATAATGAGGCACAAATTTTCAGAAACGTCTAATAATTTCTGAAAAATCTAAGAATACATTTTTGTGAAGCTCGTGAACATTGAGCTTTATTTTCTTAGTAATTTTTACCGTGAGAGAAATGATGATACTTTAGTGAATCAAAAAACGATTTATAGATATTAAAAAACAACCGCATCCGCTCGATATACTGCAAACTCATTCTTTAATAACGAGTATTAGTACCCTGCCACGTGCTTCATCGATTTGTCAGAGGTGCACGTCTGGTGGAAGGGTTTCTAATACGAAAAGGATTCGGTAAAGAATTAAGAGATTGCTGGGTCTGTATATTGTTTCGCAAATATAAGCCCACAGGACACGTGTTCTGCAAACCAGACTCCTGCTGGTTATACGACCTTCACTCTAATAGAGCAGGGGATTTTATTTAAACTCATAATCTGCATCATTCACAGCATATTTCGCGACCACGTTTATTCAGACAGCTACAACGCCACTTTGATGAAGACCAGACGCGTTTGTTCGACTTTAAATTGCAGGAAATTACATTCACTTTCTTTTAAATTTTTTTTTGAAAATGACTGCAAATGTTTCCACATTTTATTTCTATTCAATTCTGGAAATTAATTGAATCGCCTCTCCGTATAATTACTCCACATATTAGGTATATTGAACATTCGAATTTCACTGACACATTTTTAAATATAACCACAGAATAATATGAGAGAGAAATTTACTAATGGTTAAAAATAATGTGAGTTTATTCTCTTTATACATATGAGGTTGGAAATATCACATTTCGGAATTTAAAGCTAAATATTATTTCATTGAAAGACCCAATTAACGGCTTTTCTCTTGCATGTCATTTAGCCACAGGAGAAATAATTGATCTTTATCATTTTATTAGAGAATTATTCAATAAATATGTTGTCTAGGGAAAGGTCTTATGAATTTTGCAAGACTAGGTCCCATAAAATTTCTTATGCCATCTCGTCTGAACCGATACGGATCTAAATCCGTCCGAAATCTAAAAGTCGAATGAAATCCATATCATACAAGTTACGCGGCTGTATTCGTGGGCTGCGAAGCGCAGCAAGCGAGTATCGTGACGAGAATTACGAGGGGACGATTATCAAGGATTTTCCTTAATATATTCGGCGGGCCCGATAATATATCCGATGAATTTATGGGCAGGAGCTGGGAATGGGCACCGAGGGAGGGATCGGGGTCACGTGGCGCGCGCGGCGCACCAATGCAGCGAAATTTATTACCTTGCCGTGCGGGAGACCGATTACCGATCGCACCTAATCCGGAATCTCTGATTCTCCCTATTCGCACCTCATTCGAAACGTAATCGGGATTTTGGCTCCGAGGTCTACCCTTTTGCAGCACCACGCTGATTCGCGATCTGTTTCATGCAAAGCCCTTCCCGATCGGATAAGCCACACCCGAGTTATTTGGAAGTTCTCCCTAGGAAGACAAATTTCACCACTTCCTCCTCAGAAGCAAGAGTTCAATTTTTTTACTGGGTTATCGTTAATGGGTGGCGGAATCAACAATGTGGGATTTTTCTAATAATAAACATGGACGTTATGCACAAAACGAACAAATTTTGCAGGATAAAAAATAAAAAGTATCTCACGGGTGCTTTTTACAAAAAATATGAAATAATCGAATTTTAAACAATTCCAAATCTTTCAAGGGATTTAAACAAAAGTCAAAAGATTTTCGGATCCGTCTGAAAGATGGAATCAATAAAAAGTCTTTAAACTGAAATAAATTAAGGAGACATCTAGTTACTTTTATTTTCCATTCACCCTTTCCGCTATTTATGATAATGAAGAATTTTGGGGTACTCGAGTGGAGAAATAGATGGTTCATCTGAGATTGACGATTATGTCTAATCAGAGATAAGCATTGTCAGAATTATAAGAGCGGTTCAGTGAGTGGTGCTGATGAATACGCACTCTTATCGATAAAATTCCACCCTATTCATGATTTTAATCTCCCCGTGTTGTGTATCGGACATAAATTCATTTACTCATCGTTTCTCTAAGCCACTCGCTAAGCAAGTGATAATCTCGTATAAGAAAAGCCGTAAATATAGAGATATATAGGCAAAAACTTTATTTGACATTTAAAAACATCACTAAGAATCATTGGAATTTAACTGATGATTTAATTTTAGAGATTACAATTCATTTAGTAAATCAAACATTAATAGAGGGAAAATTTTGTGATAAAATTGCTCTGCATAATTTGTAAATCGAGTTCATTAAATGAGTAATCAATTAGCTAATTGAAACAATATCTCGAGTTACAAAATAATGCATCTATTTTATACAAAAATGATCAAACTATCGAGTTAAGCGGATTACTTGAGATTCGAGATAAAATGAGCGAGTGCTTTTCCATTAAAATATTACTCGTATTATACAGGTATAATACGTTTATACCTATATTAATGCCTAAATTATATAAATGAAGTCTAATAATCTCTCATCCAAGGGAATTAAAGGGACATGGGAGGAGAATTGAGCGAAATATAAAAATTACGAGGATCGAAGATCGAATACGCTTATTATAGAAGCTTCCCGCAGTTTAATCGGCCACCCTCCTTTGATATGGCATCAGTTTCCATGGTGAGTCCCACCCTTATTTCGTTCTGTCAAGTCCATTTTTACAGGCTAGTGCACATCGATGTAGAATCATCGAGATGTGCGAGGATAATGGAGTGATAGGAATAGAACTTGAAGGAGAACCTAAGGAAACATAATCTAAAATAGAAATATATCCTCAAAAATATATATCAGACTTTTACCAAAATCAAAAAATAAAAACAAAACATAAAATTATTTAATCTCAGTTTGAAATATTTACACTCTCCACATCTCCCATCTGCCTTTGGATTGAGTTAATAAAGTTCAAAAATGAAGTAAACAATTTTTTTCGAATTTTGATTACACTAGCACTAAAAAAGCAGACTTTATTTTAGAGAGTAACGAAAAAATGTTTATTTTTCTTTCAAAGAGAATAATTACGATAACACGTAAATATCTTTCGCAAACAAGTAATGGTATTTTTACATTTTGTTCTATTGGCTCGCAATTCAGATTTATATAAAGTGAAAATAAAGGATTTGAAAACAAAACGAGAAACTATATATAGTTTAGTAGTTTTGTAATCTCGCCTAAATTTTCAAAACAAACATGGACTCTTCTTCAAAAAAGCGACCACGCTGACAACTTTGAACTTTTCATATAATAGTTAATCTCGAGATGCCTTGGTCGCCTTTGGGCAACTGAAGGAAGTAAGCAGCTTTTAAGTAGTAGTTGCGCAACTTTCAAGCGCAGAAACTCCAGACTTACGCGCTTATTTACCTTTTCCTGGTACACCGTTCAGAAGAGAACGAGAAGCGGCAATAACCTTCTCTTAATTCAAACTAGAACTCTGCGAAATATTTTTTCTCCAACTTTCTTTTCAAAGCTCTGGAAAAGATCAAGTTCCATGCACTTGAATTCACGTACCTAACGAGTCTCATCTGCTGCAGCATTCAAATAAAAAACTCTATAAAAAGAGTGATATCTAAACCTATCTTATTCATAAACGATATAATAAATAAGTAAACATGAATTTAGATTGCCAATCATGACTAATTAATTCAATCATTTGTTATTCAATCTGTGGGAAATGTGCAGGTGTCACAATTAGAGAAACTCTCTTTTCAGAGGATTAATTCCATCTAAAGAGATAGAGATCTAATTTAACAGAAATATCGAAAGTACATAAAAAAGAGAGAGTATTAAAAAAAGAATTAATAGACAATATAGCGAAGGAAAACGGGATATTCGTCTTTTACGGCAGCGTTCAGATTCAATTTGCTTTTTGATATCAAGTGCCTCTCGTGGCAGTGCTTGCCACGGTTCTAAGGCACAACTTCATATCTTTCTGTTGGTCTGGTTTATGGAATATCGACTTTCGGCGATGTTACATTACATTTTTAGTAACTTTGACGTACTGCGAATGTACCGCTGGGAATCCATCCCATTTTTCCTCCAAGAAGCTTCTCTACTTCGATTTTCATCAGCCTAAGAAAGTCGAATCAAAGTTTCTCCCAGAGCTATCACGAAAAAAAGAAAAGACACGAAAAAAACGCAAGCCTAGGAGAATAGGACCATAAAAATAACGTTTGTGCCATTATAAAAAAGTATGCATCCATACGAGCTAACCAAAATTAATTACACGAACGTAACACATTCTTTTCTTTTGTTATAAATTAATTAATCAAGTGAAATTGGTAGAAGGAATTCCTGCGGTGATTGCATTTTATAGCAATATTCCGCTAGACGAAGAGGCAGATACTTTTTTCAGACATATATTTTGCATAGGGCCTCTTTCCATTTGAAAGAGAAATATGCTGAGGATTTCCTTGAAACCCCTTTGTACTTACCCACCCCTTCAGGGATTGGTGATATGTGATGGGACGGGGTTTGCTCTCCGCTCTTTGAAATTTTGAACACCCTGCCTAATTTCAATTGCTGGGCAAGGCATTGGGAAATGTGGAATTTCACGAGGGACATTAGTACTTTCGCAAAGCCGCCAAACATTACGACGCCGAATAGCTTGCTCTGAAAAGTATGGGATGTGAAATTGCTATCCTGCTCAAGAATGCACACTAGTCGAATTGACTTCAGAGATTCTTCATCCTTTCCATAAAAAAATCCCGAATCCCTCATTGGAACTAAATTAAAAAGCTAATACTTTATACAAGTTTGTTATTTGCCTTCCTCAATAACTTTCCGCATAATTGATTGATATTATCAGTTAAAATGACTCAAGATAAAATAAATTGTACATTTTCAGCAAGAGGAAAGTAAAGTAGCCATCTTAGATTTTTCAATATGAAAGACACGTTGATTACGCTGCAGAGGAGGTAGGAGTTGCCAGTTCTTAAAGGAACTTAGACGAATAAGAACGAGAAGTCGAGGGCCTTTCTTGTAGAACGTGTACGGAACATTGGTAACTTTTTTTCTGATGTAAGATGGAAGGCGAAGCAGCTCGAAAATCTTTATTTGACTTCCGAATTAGCCGCTTCGCGCGGCTTAAGAATAGATAGGAACAGAGGCTTGACTCTGGATCGTGCTTTGTTTAGAAATCGCTTTCTTCCCTTTCCGTCCTCTCTTAACTCTCCCTCTCTCTCTTTTTCTTTACAATTTTCCTTCTCATTCCCGACTAGCGCTAACTTATTCCCCCCGCATTAGCCTAATTGGATCGGTACGAATTACGGAGCCTCACTTAATGTCCCGAGGCGCCAAAATGTTGCGGCTGACGGTAATTTCGAATTCACCTGCCGTTTCCTTCTACGCGACCAACTGGTTTTCTTCAAATTTAGCATCCATTCAGAAAACCGATATCGGAAAATCGACCACTATAAAGTCAACTACAGAATTGCAAAACTGATTTTGAATAAATGATTGTTACTTTGCCGGATTTATGAAATTTATATCTGAAAAATAATTAAGAAAAGCTTAAAATTGTCTAATTGTTCGTTAATTTTTAAGTACCTAGTTAAAAAAGCTTGAAATGATAGGTCTAAAATTATTCGTGATTGAAATGTCTTTCGAACCAAAGTTGTATAAGTATATAATGCAAATGTCTATTATATCAGAATGGTTTACAGTAACTTCGAAGCGGATATGAGAAAGTGTGAATGCAAATGCTGTGGAAAAGAGTAGGCCTCGAAGTGTAAAATAGCTTTTTGCATTCAGTGCTGGGGAAGATTCGCTTTGCTACTAAAATGCGCGTTTCATGCAACTTCGTATACAACCAGTTCACAAAACGCGTTCTATATTGAGTCTGCATCGATTGAATGCGACTGCTGCGACAGAAGAAATTCTGCGTCAGTCGCATCAATACAACTCGGACAAGATGACACTATCTCAAATAGAGACTTGTTACTATCATTGATTACCAATATAATCATAAAAAAATGTCAATCAATTAGATCGAGAATTATATGATTAAATGTAAAACAAATTGTTTCCTCATTTTAACTTTCAAAATGAATCAAAGGCATAAATCAAAATTAATTGAAATAAGTGTATAAATCTACTATAGATAATATAAATCCGGATTATTATTGCTAATTCGATGATATAAGGTCAAATTTTCAAGTTGCATGATTCCCAGTACAAGCGGTCATTTATTAATTAATTAATAATAAAATTAATTAAAACAGGACACCCCTTTCATTATTGCAACTGATTAATAAGTATTGTTAACCGCTAATATCCCATTTAGTGCATAGGGGTTGCGTATACATGTATATATAGTATGTATGTATATATATATATATACTCTGGACAGTCTGAACCGGTGTAATGGCCAAAAAATGTGTTCCGTAATTGGAACATCGACCAGTTTGGGAGATGAAATATTTCATGTGGGCAATACTATAGATTGCGGCAACTGATCGCTATCATGATCGAGGACAGCCAATCTTCCTATAAACACTAGATACGGATTCAATCGGTTCAATCTCGCATAATCGCAGGACACGATCCTCTCTTATCTTATACACGTTCCCGAAGGTGCAACGGGAGGTATGGTGTATCTATACCTCGACGAGATACGATCCTCCTTTCGCTGAGTATATCTTTGTCTAGTTTCTCCTGCTCGAGCAATAAATTTGATTTGTGTACCGGAACTCTTACGCGCGAAACAGATTGTAGGTTGGCGCAATCCAAACGAGGTAACTCGGTCTAGAACTGTATACGTTCGCACCGGAGAATGAGAAAACCAAAATTACCATTTCTGAGCATAAATAAAATTAAATATTAAATATTCCAGTTTCAGGGTTGCCGCAAGATTCAATTTTTTCATTTCCCTGACATGTGGACACCTTAAATTTCAATCTATAGTTAGCAGATTTTAGATAATTTAAAAAATATAGTTGTCACTCTCCTGGGCCATCAGGATTGAATTTTGTGGTAAAACTGGACATTGTTACAGAGATAACGACATGTTATTTTGAATTTTACAACGAGACCGCGGTTACCTCAAATGCTAATTTCTCTCTGGATAAATGAAATAAATAAATTTGATTCCTCTGCTCACCGCGATAGGCGTGAAAATTCAATCGCGAGAGACAGGAAATGCGATTCGACGCGACAGGACGTGCCGAATGAAATTTTGAAAAGCATTGAAAGGCAAAATATTCGGGAGGATTGGACGCTTGTCACGTTTGAAACAGTGTACAACTGTAGAGTGTAGATTCTCGACGCTTCGGGACAATCCCGCAACAGAGGAATCACCGGAAAGGGAAAAGAGAGTCGCGACAACGAGATCAGCTGCGGACGGCTAACTCGCTGATTAACCAAATACCGGTGAACAGGACAAACGACCGGGTAAATAACGAACAACCTGTCGCCCACACATAGAGTGGGATCATGAGAGTTCCTAGTTGCTACCCTACACAGACTTGGACTTTTTCGCCATCAATTATTCGGAATCCAATCGACCTTCTCTTATTCCGTTTGTCGCGAAATTTCCAACTTGAGTTTAACCCCTGCTGGTTTCAAATAAACGCGGCAAACACGTCTTTTGTTTGTTATTCGCTTTATTTTTGTCACATATGGAGAGTGACTTAATTTAGTTTAAAACAAAAAATATTCGATTCAACCCTTTCCTCATTGGATGCAAAGGGGAGATAGATAAAGAGAGCTTAGGGTGATGCAAGGACAGAATACAAAAAATTATTAGCAAATATTGATAGAAAATGTTCTTTCCTCAATTGAGGAAAGAAAGTCTGAAATATTAAATCTGATGACTGCAGACTTGTATAAACAGAGCTTCATAAAGATTACAACCGTTAAATGATCTTTGCAACTTGTGTGTCATTAGATGAAACTGAATTGTTAGAGGCAAAATAATTAAACCAAGCTCGACATTGGCCGTAATTCAAAGAAAAACACTATATCTTTCCCTTCGAAAGCAATTCTCTGTTTCCCTTTTATCTTCCTCGACACCATAATCCCGCGTAGGTGCAAGTACTGGTATAAAACTACAAACGAATCTAAATGAGATACTTTTCGCGATATAAGACAGTATACACTATATAAAAAACAAAGTACTCCATCTTGATATCTTCTCGTTTTCATACTGGACAGAACGACGTCACAAATGACGCAGGCCAAGTACCAGATTGAATATAATGAAATTGGAACCCAGTTACATTTGCCTTTCTTGACGACGCAATATTCTTCAATTATCGGCATCTTCTCATTCCCAGAAGGGTCGGTTGTCACCGTGGTAAGTACCGCTCGGAAAGACGTTGTAAGAAGCCGACTCTCCTTGAAAAGGTCGGTATAAAAGCCCCTTGTGATAACCTCTCGTGAGCTTCTTTCTCATAATATCGCGAATTCTCGGATTATTCGTAATAAAAAAAAAAACTTCTTCACAACCAGATACCGCATTCTACTATAGGCTCATTCGTACGTCGCATTCCCTCGTGGCACCAAGTGGGACGCAAAGCTTTGTTCATATTCGAGACAGGCAGGGCGCGGTCTAGAAAAGCTCTTTTGCAAATACATATGTAGAGGATTGCTATGAAATTTCGATTTTCAAATTCGCTCGCAGATTCTTGTTTTTAAAACTTATATTATTATTTTAATAGTTTTAATTACTGAAATTAAAGTTTTGATTGAAAACAAGTTTTTTTCTGAATGCAACGTTATCATGGGTTTTTCAGATTAACATACTCATTTTTCCTTTCTCAAATCTCGCTCAAATAAATCACTAACGCTAATAAATTCTTATCAATATTCAAGTCATTAAAAAAAATAAATAAAAAAAGTTAGTCGTTATCGGTGAAAGCTATTAATTTTGCTTGATTCGTAGAAATTTTATTACTATGTTTTTTTCCAAAGCACATTCAATTTCTTGATATTTAACAATTATGTGAGATGTGTTAAGTAAACAATGTACATGTACAATTTCATAATCCTAAATATAACTGAGATAATAAATAATGTGAATGTCACAATACAGATAAATTTTCTTCGTCTTTGCAAAACGTTATATAAAGCCCCCTTGAATTCTGACGTGAATAATTTTGTAGCAGGTAAACAGTGAAAATATTATACCAGTGTTAAGTTTTTGACAAAATGAAGCTTGTTATTGGCATACTAGTTACATTCGCAGTATTCTTTAATTCCATTCGTAAGTAATATAAGATAAAATTATCATAGTGTTAAAAATAAATATGAATATTCTGAATATTCACGGAATAATAAATCTTACTTATATTCTTCTACATACGAGGTCAAAAAATCTTTTTTAACTCTATCTTATCTTTTTACAAATAGTAAAAGCTAATTTTGAGTAATCTGAAAGTGACTTATATTTAAAACTGTTAAAATATTCCATGAATTTTTCAGACAATCTATGTAAAGCTTTTGAGAAATTAATATTATAGTAAATGTCCCAATTCGCGTCCATGTCCTTATTTGCATTCTATCCTAATGAATTATATTTAAAATAAATAAATATTTTTATTTTCCGCATTCAAAGCTTATATAAAAGAAATTGAAAAAAATTCAAAATAATTCAAGAAACCTTAATTTTCTTCTTACAGCATTAAGTTTACAGATCGACAACGACAATACCGGCGATGGAAATGAAAATGCTGGTCAAGAAACAACAAATAAATATGTATATACTGTACCAATTAAACGAGCTGGTACTGTAATAAAATTGCCAAATGGTAATACTTATACATCACGTGGTATTGGACCAATTAATATATATATGGATCGCTTTACTCAACTTGTATATGTAAACGAGAGGAATCATGTTGAAGTATTGAAACCTCGAACTTATAAATCTACTCACGGGGTGGGATCAGCCGGAGTATAATTTAAATATTGAAAATTATATATCACCGAAAATAAAAGTTACATACTCTCAAAAAGTATACAAAATTAAGTATTTATTTGGAATTTGGTTTTTAAATTCCATATTATTCAAGGAATGGAATAAAAATCAATTTCGAAGGTTAATTTTGAACGATTTTATATCAATTGATCAATAGTACAACCGTCTTTTTATATTTCATCACTACCTCCTCCTCCACCAGTTCCTAATAATTCCGGTTATCATAGGCATTATATAAGTCATTATATAAATAAATTCTCGCCCTTCACTGAGAAAAATGTGTGGTGCGGGCAACAAAACTTTTTGTTGCT
>UCOH01012235.1:0-17445 GCA_900474275.1 Synergus japonicus
AAAAATCTAAAAAAATGTATACTTATAGTTTGAAGTGTGCTCTTTCCGGTGGTATCACTCAAATTATCGAAAACAAATTTTTTTGTTCGAAAAATGCAGTTTGATTAAACCGCGCCTGGACGCGATGTCTGAATTTAAAGAATATGAGGTTGTGAAGTAATTTTGAAGAATTAAAAACTTCAAAATGGCGCCCGAATTGCAAAATTTTTGTCGGAAAATTCATGCATTTTTTTCTCAGAAACGAAGATCTTTGCTAAAAAATTAAAAAGAACAAAAAGTGCTTAGAATTGACCAACAAATACACCTGAATTTTTACAAAATGATTTGAGTAATTTTTTGCTTTTGCTAATTGCTAATTTTTTATAAATTGCAAAAATCGTTCGAATCGCTTTGAGAAAATTCAAGGTTATTTCTTGTTTTAATTCTAAGCACTTTTTGTTCTTTTTAATTTTTTAGGAAACTGCTTCTTTTCTGAGAAAAAAATTCATGAATTATCTGAAAAAAATTTTGCGATTCGGGCGCCATTATGAAGTTTCTAAATGTCAGCGGTCAGTTTAACAGGCGAAGAGGGGAACCGAAGGCGCAAGAGATGTTGATACACTGGAAGGGTACAGTATTCAGGTAGTTGGTGCTGAAAAGGGAATGGCCCGAATTTTGTTCTGTAATCTAAAACTCTGGGTAACCTCATAAGGTCTTAGGTCTAATTCGGTACCTGAGGAAAACCCCGGAAAGAGCGTCTGAAGTAGACGCAAAGTATGAGTGATAGCAAGGACTCTGACCAGGGACCCAAATGGTAGAGAAAATTTTCAGGTTTCTCGACTACCTGAACCCGGTGACGATTCAATTCCTTCCGGAAAATTCTTCGTGCAAGTACTCTCTATTTCTCTTCCGTAATATTGTAACGCGCACTTTAATCAAGCAAGTTGTGTATGTGTATTCTTAAATTAAGCGACCCGAGTGTGGGATCCAGAGCCAGCTACGCTTTAAGTGGACTGCGTAAAGGACCGTTTTGAAAGGTTTCGATTAAAGTTTGTTTTATTCCTAATTATAATGTAAAATGCGACTTATTTGGTGTGCTTCGATCCATAAATGAATAATCTAGGCTTCTGCGTATTCAAATTTAAAAAATATATTTTTACATTCTCATCATAGAGAATGTATTAGATTTGTGTAAAAGTTGACCCCCCCCAGTTTTCATCAAATGTCCACGTTTTGGGACCCCCTGAATCCAAAAAAAATGTTTTTACCAATGTGTCTGTCTGTCTGTCTGTCTGTAGATTTTATTTTGTGAGCACGATAACTTTCGAAAGAATTGACCGAATTGATTGTTCTTTGGTATACTCTTTTAGTGTCCTAAAATTAAGGTCAAGTTCATTGGCCAGCCATTTTGGATAACAATTTAAAAAACTGGAGCATTTTGAAAATTTTTGAAACCACTTTTTTTTTAATTTAAACATTTTAATGACCGATGTTCGTAGTACTCAAAAAGACGAACAATTTTTCTTAATGACTTTTTTGGATAAAAAAAAAATTGAAAGACTTATAACATTTTGAAAATCCAAAAAAATTAAATAAAACTTGAATTAGAAGCCAAACAATGCACGATATGAAAAAAAGTCTAAAGATGAAAAATATTTCTTTTTGAACACTCTATAGGATAGGCATAATAACTTTTTGAATTTCCTTAAAAAATCTAAAATTCAAATTTTCAGCCAAGTAACGCAAGATACAGAGAAAATGATAAGAAACATAATTATTGGCTTTAAATAGATCTACAAGTTCTCCTTGAACCATTTTTCAACAGGATGAGTAGTTTTCGTTTTAATCATGAAAAATATTGTTAAACAAAGCCGAGCGCGAAGCGCGAGGTTTAAATGAAATATCAAGCGCGAGTGCCCTGATGAGAATGTGCTCCTTAAGGTCGATAGAATCTTAAGTAAGATGATGCTTTCGTTTGCATTCCATTCCATTTTGTAGTAATTTAAAAACAAATAGGTGCAAACGTCGCGACGCTCGCAAGCGTCGCGAAGCGCGCAACACGGAGCGCGACGTGTGTACGAGAATGTCCCCGCGTAAGCGAGCAGATTTTTTATATTAAAAATATGAGTTTTCAAGGTTACGCTACTTTTTAAGACAAATTTCTCGAAATGTAATGCATATTTCAATAATTGAAATACGCAGAGGCATAAATTGATTCTTCACGCAAAGAAGATTTTTCGAGTAAAAAGCACAAATTACCATTTTCTTTTTTTAGAAAATCGATATAAATGTTAAATACTCCTTTTTTTATTTTGAATTTTTGCCACTTACTCGTGATTACTATATAAATGGCAACTTTTGACAAAAAAACTAGCTTAAAATACAATTTGCATTTTGATATTTTGCCACTTTCTCAAAATTACTATGCAAATCATAATTTTAAGCCAGTAGCATAGCTGAAAATACCATTTGCATAAAGCAATGAAATACGTCAAGTAATAAAAACCACTTTTCTTGGCAGTTTTGACTAAAAGGAGTAGCAAAAATGACCATTTGAAGATCGTACTCTCGAGCATTAGTTTTAAATAGTAAGGTTCAATTCGAAGACGAGTTAAAAAGTACCATTTAGAAATAGTCAAATGGTATTTCGGCGAAAAACTTAGCTGAGATTTTGTTTACGAAGTCCAAGAGGTTAAATAGCTCAGTCGATTAGTGCGTGGGTAAAATTTAACATTTGAAATAGTACATAGATAATATTAGCCACTTCGAAATGGTACTTTTTGATCTGATTCCGAATTACATTGTGCCATTTAGAATTGCGTGTATTTAGAATAAAGATTGCCTTTAACTAAGTATGCAGAAAAATATTTTAACCATATGACCTCGAGCAGAAATTTTTGGACAAGAAACTGCCAATCCTGGTGGCAAAATCTGAGAAATAATTGCTATTATTAATATTTAAACACAGCAAAAATTTAATTAATAGAATAACAGGCTGCCAGACAAATTATATAAAACCTGATTTAATATCTGGATAAGAAATTTGGAAAAAAATTGTTCAACAAATGGAATTTGTTTAAACAAATCAAATTG
Organism: Synergus japonicus; assembly: GCA_900474275.1. NCBI lineage: Eukaryota > Metazoa > Arthropoda > Insecta > Hymenoptera > Cynipidae > Synergus > Synergus japonicus. The sequence goes on from UCOH01012235.1 coordinate 3,073, forward strand.
AATTAACCAATGTTAATAAATATTCTTCTAAATAAATAGCAATAATCTTTACTAAAGAAAGAAATTTTCGAAAAAAAAAAATTATTTGAACTAATTCAATTTGTTTAAATAATAAAAATTTAATTAAATATTCTTGATTAATATAACACTAGATTGATAAAAATAATTTTTATTTAAAAAAACACGAGAATAAATCACTCAGAGGTCGATTTTATGAATAATTGAAAATTTTCGTTTTAAGGGCTTGTGTTACTTACCATATGAGCAAGTTTTTAAACCCGGTTTTATTTCCACAATTTTTACATTTTCAAAAAAACCGAGTTTAAAAACTTAGTTATATGTTAAGTAACACATGCCCTTAAGGGTAGTTTTCAAAGCACGGTAGGGGTGTGTTAGAGGTGTCATACCAATATGTGTAATACATGAAATTCTTTGTTCGATAGTCCTCAATAAGCCTCTATACTTTCCCATAACATTTTCCTAAACCCTGAAAAATTATTCGAAAAACTCTAAAAAGTGATTTTTCCCCATGCAATTTACAGGGGAAACTTCAAGTCAAAATAGGCACGTGTTAAAATAAAAATTAAAAAACAAATATATATATATATATATATGACATTTCTTTTTTCGAATTTAGAAACGAATTGGAACTTTGTTGAAATACGCGCATTCAACTCCCGAAACATAGATATAGACGCGCGTCTCTGCCTTCGGATTGTCTAAGACTCACTGACAAATTAATATATTAATTATTTCACTTTATTTCCATTCACTTATACTTGCAACAATAACATACTATTTATAAGAGACCAATATTTCTTTTTATGAAAATTGGTTTTAGCCACTTTAACCCATTAACGTCCAGCCGGACATATTTTGCACACCTCTCTTTCCGCGCTCACAGCTATTGCATTTCGAGCAAAGAAAAATCTAAAAAAATGTATACTTATAGTTTGAAGTGTGCTCTTTCCGGTGGTATCACTCAAATTATCGAAAACAAATTTTTTTGTTCGAAAAATGCAGTTTGATTAAACCGCGCCTGGATGCGATGTCTGAATTTAAAGAATATGAGGTTGTAAAGTCATTTTGAACAATTTAGAAACTTCATAATGGTGCCCGAATTGCAAAATTTTTGCTAGAAAATTCATGAATTTTTTTCTCAGAAACTAAGCACTTTTCTAAAAAATTAAAAAGAACAAAAAGTACTTAGAATTGACCAACAAATACACCTGAATTTTTACAAAATGATTTGAGTAATTTTTTGATTTTGCTAAATGCTAATTTTTTATAAATTGCAAAAATCGCTCTAATCGTTTTGAGAAAATTTAAAGTTATTCCTTGTTCAATTCTAAACACTTTTTGTTCTTTGTAATTTTTTAGTAAAGTTTACTTTTTAAATAAAGTTTCTGAGAAAAAAGTTGATGAAATATCTGGAAAAAATTTTGCAATTCAGGCGCCATTATGAAGTTTCTAATTGTTCAAAATTACTTGACAACCTCATATTCTTTAAATGCAGACATCGCGTCCACGCGATCTAGACCGGTTCCAAGATGATTCCAAGCTGGACGTTAATGGGTTAATGAAAAAAGTGTTTTATTATTTTTCTACCCCCCTCTATAACGAGGCATCTTGTAAGAATATACATTCACAGAAAAAACAAGGACTGAAACTGTTTACAGCGAGGTTCACAGCTTAAATCAGTTTTTAGTCTTGTTTTAAGATTTCTTAGTCTTAAAGCAAGACTAAAAACTGACTTAAACTTAAATCATCCTAAAAACTGATTTAAACTGTAAACACTTTCAGTCCTTGTTTTTTCTGTGTTTTCATAGTTAATTTTGAAAATGGTTTTGATATCACATGTATATCTTTGTCACATATGATATCAATTCGAATATATTAAATGCCATCAAAGATTTTTCATATTAATCAACAAGCTCGATTTCTCAATTTTCAATTTAATCGACCTCGTTTCATTAAGTTACATATGCAATTTAATATTCTTACAGATGGGACGAAAATTTGAATATACAAGTGATATTGAAAAGGAGCCGTCTCTCGATTACAGAAAATGTGAGAAGCTTTATTACGATCTCCTAACGGAATGCATGCTTCCGATTGTTGAATCGGGACTCTCAGATTCAGTGCGAACACGTCTAGAAAAACTTGAACCAGATGTGCGGAAAAAAATAGTATCCCCCGCTCATAGGGATCCTCATCCTTTGTTACTTGCTTGCTGGCACGAACATATGGAAATTGTCAAATATCTTATCACCCATTGCAACGCAGATGTCAACAAAGAAGGAAGAGAAGTTTCAAATTTCCTGCCAGACTTACATGATGATAGTGTAAGTGCTACCATGATTTATTTTTAAAAAATTTGTTACACAAATCACACATATAAATTTTGTAATAGATATGTATATATTTAAAGTTATAGAATATAGAGCTTGGACATCTTTTAATTATAATAGATGCATAGCTTATTACGCTCATTTGCACTGATTTGAATGTCGTTTCGCCAATGTTTTTCTGTTATATAGAGACCGATCCTATTTTATAGACGGAGAAATACCGTTTCTCCGTTATGGATTGCCGCCGTATATAAAAAAAACTTACCTATGGTTAAATTATTAATACAACATGGGGCTAATGTGAACGCAATTTTAGGTACTAGGCTTACAGTTTTGCAAGAATTGTGCTTGAGCCCTGATGATATAACAGGTAAAAAACTAAATTTCATTCATTAACAAAAAGAAAGATATAGCTGTGAAGTTGTATCAATTATTTTACTCAATGAGCACCTTGTTTTCTGGAAGCAAATATGATTTACTGCCTCATAATAGAGAAAGCATTATTTAATTAATCAAAATGTATTAATATTCGGTCATATAATTTGCTTCAACACAATAAATTATTACATTCTTTATACATCAGTTTAAAATGTGATCATTTAGAAAGTTACACTTGAAAAATCAATTTTTTTAAATGATAAATGAAGGATGTCATGTCATAATGAATTAACTAGCTCTCATTTTCAATTCAGGAGGGATATTTTAATGCTGAACATATAGGCCAAAAAAAGTCAACTAATTTAGATTATAAATTTATTTTTTGTATAAATAAAAAACTGAGATATGATTTTCTACATAAGTTGATACAACTTCACAGCTAGTTATTTATAATTTTATCTTTTCCAGAAATTTTTACATACCTAGTGGAGAATGGAGCCGACATTCATAAACGATTTTATGATGGAGAAACATGTTTAATGAAATGTGTAGACAAAACAAACAAAGTCCATGTTCTCTTAAAACATGGCGCGGATGTCAATGCCGTAGACGTACGTGATAATACAGCATTGTCGAAGGCGGTTGAAAAGGACAATATAAATACTGTCAAACTTCTCCTATCTTACAATGCAAATCCAAATGTGAGAGATTACCCCAATACTGATGTTCTACTATCTTGTTCCATTTTTTATGCTATCCAGTCATTCGAATATTTAGGTAAATTGATTCGATTAATAATAGTTCAATGTTTATAATGATTAGGGATAATGTTTGGTTGATCCCTCCCTATTTAGCCTCTATATTACGAAAGATAAATGTAAATTTATATCAGAATGAATGGTGCATAAAACTATTTGATACTAGGGTGGGAATCTTTTTAGTAAATTTAAAAAATAATAATAATTTTTATTTAAGAAGACTTAAATATCTGATATAATTTTAATATAAACACTAGGGGTGCTAATGTGAGCACATTCTCATCACATCTTGCGCTTTATTTTTTTTTTTCTGTTTCTGTTTCTGTACTTGCATCGCTGCTATATATTTTTTTCAATTACTTTATTTTTACATGAAGAAGAAAACTATTTCAGTGCACTTCCACTTCGCCATAGATATTTTATTAAAACCTTATGATTTTCGTTTCTGGTACTATGAGAATGGAAATTAAATAAAAATTCGATATTGTGGTTTTAAAGTGAAGAGTTTAAATGAGAGAAATTTTCAGGCAAAGTTCGCAAATATTTCACCATCATAAAATGGGAGCCGATCAAAGAAAAGTGTTTCATCTCTGTCCGACTTACCCTATTTAGTTATTTGGCTAAAAATTTGAATTATTCATTTTTAAAGGAAATAAAAAAAAATAGTTATTTAAATCATTTAAGGTGTTAAAAAGGAAATATTTTTCAAACTTTGACTCTTTTACATTTTAAGAACAACAATTATGTTATGATAATCTTATATGTAGATATTTCACGTTATTTGACTAAAAATTTGAAATTTCAAATTTTTCATGAAAATTCAAAAAGTGGTTATACCATTCTTTGTAAGGCGTTCAAAAAGGAACATTTTTCATCCATTAACTTTTTTATAGCTTGTGTTATTTAGCTTAAAATTTTAACTTTCTTTATTTATTTTAAATTTTCGAAATGTTATAAATCTGATAATTTTTGTTTTATCAAAAAAAGTCATAATGATAAATTGTTCGACTATTTAAGGGCATGTGTTACTTACCATATAAGCAAGTTTTTAAACTCGGTTTTATTTTTACAATTTTTATATTTTCAAAAAAATTTTAGTCAACATCCGTCCGTGTTCACGTTCTTGACGGATGTTGACTATAATTTTTTTGAAAATGTAAAAATTGTCGGAAAAAACCGAGTTCAAAAACTTACTTATATGGTAAGTAACACATGCCCTTAAGTACTACGAATATCCTTAAACAGAATTTGTAAAGGAAAAAAAAAATTTTCAAAACTTTTAAAAATTATCTAAATTTTTTAATTTTTATCCAAAATGGCTGGCTAACGAAATTGACCCTCATTTTAGAACACTAAAAGAGTATACCAAAGCCCAATCAAATCGCTCAATTCTTTCAAAAGTTATCGTTCACACAAAACCTATTCCAGATTGATCAAACATTAAATAGGTCATAAATTAGTATAGCAATACTCAATATTAATTTTCAATATTACATTCTCATCAGAGAATGTATTAGTTTTGTGTAAAATTTTACCCCCCCCCATTTTTTGTCAAATGTCGACGTTTTGTGACCCCCTGAACCCAAAAAACATGTTTTTACGAATGTGTCTGTCTATCTGTCTGTCTGTCTGTCTGTCTGTCTGTCTGTAGATTTTATATTGTGAGCACGATAACTTTCGAAAGAATTGACCGATTTGATTGGGCTTTGGTATACTCTTTTAGTGTCCTAAAATGAAGGTCAAATTCGTTAGCCAACCATTTTGGATAAAAATTTAAAAATTTTTATAATTTTTAAGTTTTGAAAATTTTTTTTTTTCCTTTACAAATTCTGTTTAAGGATATTCGTAATACTTAAATAGTCGCACAATTTATCATTATGACTTTTTTTGATAAAACAAAAATTGTCAGATTAAAAATTTAAGCTAAATAACAGAAGCTATGAAAAAAAGTGAAGAGATGAAAAATGTTCCTTTTTGAACGCCCCTACAAGGATGAAAAAAAGTTATTGAAAAGAAGTAATTGAAAAAAATATATATAGCAGCGATGCAAGCGCGTGAAACGGAAAAAAATGAAACGCAATGTGTGATGAGAATGTGCTCACAGTAGCATCCCTAGTTTATATTAGGATGTAGATATAAATATAGATATTCCCACCTCCCCCTTCAAGAGCATCACGATCATGAATTACATTGTACTTTATTTATTTTATCAGTTGAGAATGTTCACTATTCAATTGAGAAACTAGCGGACGCTTACGAACTGATGGGATACAGATTATCTATGGAAAGCGATGAAAATAAAAAAAAAAAGAGCCTTGAATTCTTGAAGAAATCTCTGGATATGAGAAGAAATATGAAACTGAACGGAAGGCTATTACCAAAGAATTGTTGTAAAATAACAAAAATGATTTTTCCAAATGCGAAGGAGTATATTACAAGAGAAGATTTGAATAGGATTATGGCAAATTATAATGAAAGATTAATGCAATTTGAAGTTTCTCTAGAAAGAATTCTTGGTCTAAATAATAATTTGATGATCTCTGTAATAGATAAACAAATTACCTTAGATGATTTGCCAATTAAGTATGTATATTTCAGTATTCTATATTCATGCTGAAACAAAAATTTATTAAATATTAATAAATAAATTGTCTAATGTTTGGATATGTTGAATATTTTCTAATTTTCATTGATATTTTCAGGATATATTTATGGGGAAAGCTGCTGGAAATTCTAGTGGAGCAAGATAACGTAAGTTTAATGTTAAAATTACTATATTTACGCATTCATTATAGGTGCATTTATTATAGATGTATTTATTTATGTTCATTTTAGGAGCACTTTGCTTATTTCTTATGACGTCGATCTATGTGTTTTACTACATTGAACAAATATTTTCTTTATATTCAATAAATCCCCTTTCGAAACGGCTAGAAGATTCGCCAATAAAAGCAAAAAAACTGCAATTGTAGTTAGCCGATTCATCTGATATTTTTATCTGCACTACACATCTGCAATTTAGACAATTTCCGACAATTTATTCAAATTTCACCATCCTAACTACTACCATAGACACGCGCGCGAGTTAATAAAAAATATCAGTTTCGAATTCCAGGAGTCGAATTATCTCTATATAATTAAAATTGAAAATTGATTTGAAAATTCACATTATTACAAATCTCCCTCTATAAGGAAGCGATTAATAGAAGCTTTGAGTAGAATTTTTGCTAGTATTTATAGTTTTAATTACTTTTTTCCACTATTAATTATTTCTATTACTTCCAGATTGTGCTTCACGAATGCTATAATTTATTGAGAGTTATTGGAGATCTTATTAATGACATACATACAAATTTTCATGAATATGATTCGGTGAAATTTTATAATATTATAAAGTTTCTTGAACCATTGTTTGAGCTAATCTCAAAATTGAAATCAGTTTTTAAGGTAAAGTATTAATTATAGAATTGCTTGCCTAATTAACAATTTTAATGCAAAAATATTAAAATTATACATTCCTTCACTTTGTTGGCAAAAATAATTTACTTATTTTGCGAAAATTGATCTAATTTCAAAATTTCTTGAGCTAAATAAACAGATTGAATTTTTATGTTAGAGCTCATCTTTTAAAGGACTTTCCTAATTTAAAAAATCACAAAGAGGCAGGGGCGGATTCAGAGGGAGGAAACGGCAGCTTATCCCCTCCCCCGCACCCAAAAAAAAAGAAAAGAAAGGCTAGTCTTCAATTTTTTAATTATTTACAACCTCCCCCTTGAGAGTGGAGAGTGCACTCCCCACCCCCAACCGGAAATTCCAACTCTACATTCGCCTCTGCAAAAAATAGAAAATTATAAGTATTTGGAAATATGTATAAGTTTAATTATAAATAAGAGAACTATTAGTATGTTCATTAATATTTTGAAAAACAGATTATACTTTTTTCTGAAGATAAAGCAAATTGTCTTACAATTTATTGACATGAATGATGCAATTATTATTTTATAAATTATAAATTTTGAAACCTTATCTTAAATTTTATTGTAATAAACGATATATTTGTTTAGATGGATACAAGGAGAGAGCTTTTTGAAGACTTCGATCAGATATGGCTCAGAACTATGATTATACTGGTGTTTCAATCGATAATACTGCTTTTGGAAATTGCAGAAACCGAAAAAGATCATATTGAAATCGGGAGAATTGTGTGGAAATTGATGCATTGCTCAGATAACGATCAAGATGAGTACGCAATGAAAAGATTAATTTTAAATTTAAGTATTAAGTATGTAGGAATTATAGATCCTTCAAGGGGTTCCACCTTCTTGAAGATGATCAAATTATTTTTAGACCTTGGAGCCGATGTAAATGCGAGGATTACGTTTGATAGTAATAGAACTCCTCTGCATTCAGCATTGATCGTAATTGAGAATTATGAGAAGCATCAGTTTCTTGCCAAGTCCGTAAGTGAAATATTCTTATTGTATATTAAATCTAACTTTTTATACTCTAAAAGTATATCTTTAAAATAATTAGAAATGTTGAGGAGTGGCATGTATAGTCCGTGAGAGAAAATTTAGTTTTGCCAACCTTCGTCTCCAATGAATAAGAAATATTTTCCACTAAAACGAGGCCATTCAATCCGTCTTTGGGCATTTCTCTACAATTTTGCATTTTCGGCATTTGAAAAAAAAAAAACAAAAAAAAATTTAGCGGCACAGTCTTCCAACCGATCTTATTCTCTTCTGTATGCCTTAAAATGAGAGGAAAAATTTTGGAAACTCAGTTTCCGAGCTCGGTACGTAAGAAAGAGCTATAATAAAATAAATTAAAAAGGTTGTTAACTATTTACTCTATCAAATTCATTTCACAACTGATACAAGTATTCATATAAACAGCGAGACGATCGGAAAAGAGAAATAGCGTTTTTTTTACGTTTTCCTTTCTGATTTTACAGAAAAAAGGAAATGTAATATGTACCTCGATTTCAGGGTAAATATTAGTTGTAACAAAAAATATCCCCAGGGTAGACGTGAAAATGTCAACTTATTGTACCTTCTTTTGTTTCTATGCGAGAAAATTAAATTTTATCCACAATAAGAGAAGAAATATTTTTGACTTCTGAGAATTATTGCCTTGAAAACGCATTCAGACTTCGTTTACGCACGTACCGATTTACCAACATATTATATAAGTGTCGAAGAACAGTTTTCCAACATAAAATTACACCTAGCTATTGATAAATAAGTGTGCCAGCCAAAAAAGTGATTTTTTCCCTTGAGTTTCTTTTCCAATATTATATTTCTAAAATCCCATACTATTGATCTATTGTAGGTACATGTTTCGTTTTGGTGCCACTTTATAGAGTAGATCAAGTAGAATACTTTTTACCCTTTTTATTTTTTTTAGAAACTGAACGGTAAAAAAATTACAGGAACAAAAGCAAACTTTAGATAAATTTCAATAATCTATCATCACAACTTTGGGAATTTTTTTCAACTTCCACATGACCGGCACACCTATCTAAAATATATTTTCTGTATATTAATATACGTAAGATGACTAAAAAAAATTTTCAGCCCACAAAAAACTTCGATAAGAAATATTCAGCGCGTGAAAAATTGTAAAGTGATAAATCATCATATTCACTTCTAGTATTTTAGGTGGTTTCAAGGGTTGTAACGCATGGATAATAGTTCGAATCAATTGAAATACTACAGTAACCCTTAAAATAGTATATTTTCTTATGGAACATCGATTTCAAGTGTAGCATTTCTTATCGATTGTGGCCGAAACTGTGCATCATCACCAAAATGAAAAATTGTAGAGAAATGCCCCTTTATGAAATGGAGGTAAATTTTTTAACAAAAAATATTTATTATTCCACATCTGAAGTTGGTGAAACTAAATTTCCTCTTAATCGTAATTACCGCAATTATTACATTTATTTGCTCTTATTTTTACAGCTTATAAAACTCCTTTTGGATTATGGATCTCACATTGATACACCCGATATATATGGCATTACATCGTTCAAGAAGTTAGTCAAAACTTCATTGATTAAGATTAATTCTATGAACTATATGAGTTTAAAGTGCTTCGCTGCACAAGCAATTTGTAAAAATGGAATTCAGTATAATACGGAACTTATACCAGCGCATTTGTGCGACTTTATCGAATGTCATAGATAATCATAATACTTTCTAATTATAAAAGTTTTGTATATTTGTTTACTGCAGAACGTTTAAAATAAAAATAATTATTATAAGAAAATACGAAATTTTTCCAAACGCTCTTTATTTTCCCGCACATTCCATTCGAAAACTAATATATTAGTAAGATATTCTAAACAATCTCTTAAAACTCAGGCACAGCTTCAGTGAATAAGTGGAACTGAACGATTACATCAAAGGAAAATCGTTGAAAATATTTTGCTACAAAGCAAATTCTTAACATTGTTCCTAAAACTGCAAAGAAAACTTCTACAATGGTAAAATTATTTTTTATTGACATCAGTATCTTCAAACCTTTCAAATAATGTAACAAGACACTGATTTAAGGTAGAAGGAACTTTGAAAATTTCAGAATTATACGTGAGTAATACCGTGATTGAAAATATGCATGCTGATACTTGTCATATCTACTTTGAATTAGAATAAAAAAAAAAATATCGAACTAAAAGGGCTGCTTTGCCTGGTCAATTCAATCACGTTTCTTACTAATAATTTCTTACTGTTAATAGAGGTTTATATAGTATATAATTTGTGTCAAGTGGGAGTGAACTTTGCAAGTCTGTACGGAAGCATGTTCCATCACAAGTCTGTATCGAGGCACGCGATTCATACTCGATGGATATTTGTTAACAAAATCCCTTTTACTAATGTTATAGATAATCTTTTCTTGCCTTGCTCTTCTAGAACTTAATAATTCTTAAGTTATGATTTCTTATATCTATTGTATCCAAAATATTAACATATTTATGTATATTATATATACATACACACATTTATTATTTATATTAGAAAACATAAGCTATTACAAACATAATTTGTATAATAGAATAAAGTTGTTACGTCGTAACAGTTTATTCAACGAAAATACCTACTAATACCTACAAACAACTAAGCAGCCGAGTTGTCTAAACACATTTTATTATACCATCTCAGGTGCTAATTCACCATCGACCCACGATCGGGCCAACCGTAGGACGGTCGGTCCAACTTTGTGCGCCACAGGTCGGGCCAACTAGCTAAATGATAATGGTCTGCCCCGCCTATTGGTTCTCCACGTTGACCCGACATTTGGTCCCATAGATGGGCAACCTATTAGGATGATGTCGGCCCAACCGTGGGCAACAATGTGTGGCCAACTTTGATTTTCCTAGGTTGGTACATCATTGACAAGATGAGTTTAATAAAAATTTAAAAAAATATATCTTAAAAAACAAATTATTAATTAAGAACATGGTTTATTCGCAGTAATTTTATGGATATTCTTATAACTAATCGATATTTGTCAATTTTAACGCATACTCAATCATACACAAATATTAAATTGAACCGCTGGATAAATAAAATGAATAATAAAATACAATAAAATAAAAATAAATAATAAATAAATAAATAATAACCGCCGAATAATAAATAAAATTTTATAGTCCGAGTGCAATAGTCAGACCAACTGTACTTTCACGATCTTTTTAAAACAACGAACCATCATAAATCCGACGACCGACCCATATTTGGGCCATGGTTGGTCCGACCATCGGGTGCAGCATGGTGAATTATGGCTAACCGACTGCTGTACCCCAGGTTGGACCGACCGTATTCTTGCAATCGTACCGACCACTCTGTCACATTTTATCCGATTATCGGCCTATATTTGGTCCAAGGTTGGTCCGAACGTCGGGTGCATCAAGGTGAATTATGGCTAACCGACTGCTGTATCCCGGGTTGGGCCGACCGCATTCTTGCGGTTGTGCCGACCACTCTGACACATTTATTTTAAATCTGCCCGCTTACGCAGGCATCGTGACATTTGCACTTATTTGTTTTTAAATTACTACAAAATGGAATGGAATGGAATGCAAACGAAAGCTAATTTACTTAAGGTTCTATCGACCTTAAGGAGCACATTCTCATCAGGGCACTCGCGCTTCGCGCTAGGCTTTGTTTAACAATGTTTTTTATGACTACAACGAAAACTACTCAGTTTATTGAAAAATGGCCAAAGGAGAACTTGTAGATCTTTTTATGGCCAATAATTATGTAATAAATGATAATTATCATTTTCTCTGTATCTCGCGTTATTTGGCTTAAAATTTGAATTTTAGATTTTTTAAGGAAATTCAAAAAGTTATTATGCCTATCCTATAGAGTGTTCAAAAAGAAATGATTGTTTTAATCAATTTATTGAATACAAAACACAGAGTAAAAACAATTATTGTAAAGTAAAGGACGCGTCTGATCGTAAGATCTGATGTCAACGTAGTAACAGATAAGAATTGAAGTTAGTAGATACAGTAATATCGAAGCTATAGAGATATCGATACGCAGTAGTTTATTCGATATTACATTAAAGTGATAAATTCAGACCCGTGGTGCTAATTTAAATTCTCACACAACACCCCCTCTCAACGCGGGTCTACTCTTTTGGATTCACTATTCCAAGTCCAGTTGAACATTTGCGATGATTCGGTCCAAAAAGTGCCTTTGTTAAGACATCTGCAACCATCTCCGTTGTTGGCACATACTTCACGTCAAGTTCCCCTTTTTCGAAAACTTCACGCACATAATGGTGACGTATATCTATGTGCTTTGTGCGGGCATGGTGTACTGGATTCCGCATAAATTCCTGTGCTCCCTGATTGTCGCAGAAAACGTTGGTAGATTTTGTTTCCGAAGTTGACAAACCCACTTCTTTCAAGAAACGTCGTAAATATATCGTTTCTTTCGCTGCTTCCGTTAGGGCCATGTATTCAGCTTCGGTGCTTGACAGGGCCACAGTTCGCTGCTTTTTGGCTTCCCATGATACAGCAGAATTAGCAAACTTAAAAACGTATCCTGTATAGGATCTGCGATCGTCGATGGCTGCACCCCAATCTGCATCCACGTATCCACCAAGCTCCTTTCCAGTTTTTGTAAACTTAAGGCCAAAATCGCTCGTTCCTTTTAAATACCGCAAAACTCGTTTTGCTGATAGCCAATGCACTTTTCCAGGATTCTGATTAAACTGGCTTAACGAACTTACTGCGTATGCAATGTCAGGACGAGTAGAAACAGCCAAATACATCAAAGAGCCGATGAGAGATTGATAAGGGATTCTGCTCATTTCTTCTATTTCCTCTGTTGATTTCGGACTCATCTCCGTGCTGAGTTTCACACTACCATCTAATGGAGTAGTCACTGTCTTCGAATCTTGCATACCGAATCTTTGAAGAACATCCTCAATGTATTTTTTTTGGTTCACAAAAATTGATTGTGATTCTGAGTCTTGCTTGAACTCAATTCCGAGACAATAATGTAATTTGCCTAAATCTTTTATTTGGAATTCGCGTGACAAACCGTTTTTCAGCTTTTCAAAATACTCCATTCTATCTGTGGCAACAATTATGTCATCAACGTAAACCACGACAATGAGAATTGATTTTTCTGTCTTTTGAACATAGACACATTTGTCACCGCTGAGTGGTTGTAGTCCAAGAGTCTTGAGTCTGCTGTCTAATTTTTTAAACCACTGACATCCTGATTGCTTCAGTGAGTACACTAGATCCTTGTTTTCTGGATTTTCGAATCCTTCAGCCTGTTCCATATAAACTTCCTCTTCTAACTCTCCGTTAATATATGCAATGACGACGTCAAGTTGATACAACGTGAGACTTAATTCCGCTGAAATAGCAAGAACCATTCTTATGGAGCTTTGTCGAGCTACTGGAGCGAAGGTTTCTGTGAAATCCATTCCAGGTTGTTGATTGTAGCCTTTTGCTACTAAACGAGCTTTACGACGTTCAACGTTTCCATCTGTGTCATACTTTGTTCTGAGAACCCATCTGCTTCCTATAACTTTCTTATTTTTTGGACGTTCAGTTAAAGTCCAGGCTCCAATTTTAGTTAAAGCGTCGAATTCTTCTTTCATGGCTTTGCCCCATTCTTTAGCGTAAGGTCCAACGAGTGCCTCTTGAACTGATGGATTTGGAGTTTCTTCGTAGGTTAAGGAAGCTATTTGGTTGAAGATTTTTCGAGGTCTTCCCCTCTTCCCAGTCTTTTCAATTTTTGGTCGACCGGGTCCTCTCTTAGAAATTTTTGGAGTCGTGTCTGGGATTTCCACCGAAGATTCATATTCATTGTCATCTATTTGGTGGTTAGGAGTATCAGCATCACCCTGAATATCTACAGGACTGATATTCCTTGCAGGTTGTTGGACATTTTCCCCCTCTCGATCGATTATTTCTTCATCTTCTTCGTTGGTTTCATTTTCTTCGAAGAATGATTCGAATATAATAGAATCGCTCTTTTCAGCAACAATATCGGCTTCATAAATTTCTTCGAGGAATTTTACATCCCGACTCTTCACAATTTTTCTTGTTTCAGGATTCCAGAGCCTATACGCTTTCGATTCGCTTGAATATCCGACAAAAATACAAGGATTAGATTTCGGATCAAGTTTATCCTTGTTCGGTGTTTTATTTAACACGTAAGCTTTGCACCCAAATGATCTTAGGTGTGAGATAGTAGGCTTTACACCAAACCAGACTTCGTAAGGTGTTTGATTTATTAGGCTTTTTGTAGGGCACCTATTTCGGATATATACAGCTGTTGCTATTGCTTCGGCCCAAAAATATTTTGGCAGTTTGGCCTGCAATAACAAACATCTAGCCATTTCTACGAGGG
>UCOH01012236.1:0-38989 GCA_900474275.1 Synergus japonicus
TATATATATATATATATATATATATGTATTCACTTGACTGCATGTTAAATTGGTGGGAGATTTGATTTATTATCTGGATTGAAAATAGTCGCTGATCTTGACTGATGACCTTTTTCAATTAATGATAATGACGTAGAGTCGGCGTCAAGTGGATAAACTTCATTAATGTGAACGGTGACGTGGATACTCAGGTGCATATATACATATATATATATATATATATATATATAGATTCAAAGCTGAGAATCGAATGTCATTTTGTGTATTAAAATTCCATAACATAATGTAAGCAAAGTGTTCGATATTTATATCATATTCAAATTACATGATTCAATGATCAAATTCCAATTCAATGATTCAGTTAATGATCAATTCTTAAATTAAGACTTAAATGCTCATTTATTTATGTGATAATTTGCTATGCAACAGTTGATTATATTCTGCTGTAACACAGCTTCGTTATATACTATAGATATTTCGCTCACATTTCCTCATTTCTCCCTGTGCGTTAGCAGCAAAATTTCATAATCCGCGATCCTGTAATCCGGTTACATAACAGATTACAAATAACAATTATCGAATATGACTGAACTTTTATATTATAAAAAAAAAATGAATAATCCAAAATGTCAGTGGGTAGACTGCTGAATATTAATTACGTAAATTTGCAATTTTGCAGAGAAATGACATTGCAGCCTTACTAGTTTTTTCTTATTTAAATCTTTTGGGTTATTTACAAAAATTCTTTTTAAATAACGCAAAAGTGTTGCAAAATATTTCAGTATATATTTTTAATGCTGTCTATAATTCGGATTTTGCGTCAAATAATGGAATTTATCCTGCAATTGTAACGGATATTTTCATTTAAAATCAAAACTGTAAATTATTCTCTCAATTCTCTTATTCCACATAAATTAAAAAATACCTTTTTTCTTGAATTCGTCTGCACAGAATTGTCTTTAGAAGAAAAATTTTAATCAACTTTCTCACTTCGCCCGATTTCATGAATGAAACTTCAGTAAAGACACTTTTTCACACTTGAATTACAAATGATGAACCAAAACTGATTTTTTTCACGAACAATGAGACATTCCAAATATATGTTTTTTATTTTTTGTTTTTTTTATTAAAGATATATATCGTTATTGAAAATAGCTTAGGCGTAATTTTACTTCTTTCACAGGAATTTTTTTAGAGTTATTTCTATAGTTTTTATGGTTAGTATGTGACTAGTCAGGACAAAACCCATTTCAACAATGAATGCCGTTCTACGTGGTTATGCCCCTTTGCCAGTATAGTCACTTCATTTCCGGACCCTCTTCCTCCTTTTCGTCCCTCTTCCCCCATTTGAACGGAACAAAACGGAAAGCATTGTTTTAAATATGGTTTGAAATCATACATCGAGGAATCACGTTTTGCCTTTTTAATGTCTTGGAAGTACCTCGAGTGCATCCTAATTCTAAAAGTTATTGAACTGTAGTTTATCATTCGTGTATGACCAACTCATGCGTGCATAGGTACATACTTCCGTTCGACCCTGAGCTCAGAGTGCACAATCGCGATCACTATGAATATAAAGTTGAAGGTGCAGAAAGTAAATAATTGAACGGTTATATTATCAGGATTTTCAGAAGATTAGGTTTTTCATAGTATAAATAAATAAATTACATTATTACAGTTAGATTCTTACTATCATGCGGCAGTCTTCAGTCTTCTGTTTCACATAGACTTTGTGTAAAAAGAATGAAACAATCCTTACCGTTTTTTATTAACGGGACAAAATGCGTTTTTTCATGACCTAATAGGTAAGAATTTCACGTATGCAAATACACAAAATGAAATTGATCATTTCTCAACTAGGGAAAGTCATTAATTACGTGAAGATCATTTTTAAACAGATATGAGTTCATTATCAGCGATTTTCGTATTAACCTTACTGTTTCATGAATAAAAGCTATTATTAAATCTTTCTTAATTGCAGCGTGTACTAATACTCCTGAAAATCTTTTTATAATTTATTATATTTGCGGGGATTAAGACAATAATTTTTCTATTCATAATAAAAGTAATCTGAATTCCGGAAAAATGAAATATAAAAGTAACTACAAATTAGAAAAAAAACGGGGATAATTTTCTATTGTCGTGACACACAATTTGTTTCCCGCTCGTTACGTTAAAGTGGCTTAGTTACTTCTCCCAATCTCACGAGGAACCAAGAACAATATTATTTTTCAATGTGGGTCAAATGCAGTGAAGACAATGCAATTTGCTCCATCGACTGGAGTTCAGGTGGTCGATTAGAATCGGGACGAAATTATTAAGCGCGTTTAGATGTATTTACTGAGAATTCAGGCAGGAAGTCTATTTTGGTTCGCAACCCGAAAATATGCTAATTTCTTACTTCTTGGTCGAGGAACAGAAATATAATCTTTTATCTTTAAACTTTGAAGAATAAAATCAAATCTTGTTAATTACCATATCTCTATGAAATAGTAATTGTTTTTATAACTTTTCAAATACAAATAGCCTCTCCTTGAGTTATAAAAAAAATCCGAAATTACTGATTCTAAACTATTTTTACAACTCTTTATAAAATTTACTGTAATTTTGCCATTAGATTTGACTTTTGACCTGTGAACTTTGACCTTTGAACCTTGACATTTACCCTTGACCTTTTAATCTTGATCTTTCACACTACCTTAAAATTTTTACCTGTGATCTTTAACCTCTGACTTCTTATATAAATTTGAATTTTTTTGGTGTATTAACAAAATATAACTCGAATTATAATTTATTGTGACCTTGGGGGTTGATTGAAATAATAATTGGAAAATTAATTGCATGCTTGGGAATAGTTTAGCAGAATAATTACATTTTTGTAAGATTCTGAATGTTTATATAAAAATTAAAAATATAAGGAAACCCCACGCACCTGATGAGATGCAACTCACGTGATATTGTAGCATTTTGATTGCCTATTATCAGGCGTAAACGTATAAACAGACGTACGTGCACTTAAGTGAAAACATTGTCATGAAACGGTTTGCGATTCGAAAGGAAAATAGACACGTGTGAATTCGTTCCGTAAGCATTATTTTCCTCGCGACAGTTCTCAGTGCATATTAGAACATTTTAAACAAGATATGGCTAATTCTTCTGATGCTTCTTTAAGCAGTTCTGCGGTGAGTTTCAAATGAATTTAGAATTACAAATTTAAACTATTTATAAAACTCTTACATAGATGCATTGAAATATTTAGTGATTTTTCAGAAATTCTTTGAATTCTTAGAATATTTTTGTAAAAATATTCATAAGTATTTATTAAATCTCTCAAAATTAATGAAAAATATGTGACAATTCATTAAAACTATATTGGAAGTTTCCACTAAATAATTGCCAGTAACTTTCCATCATATTTTCTTGAAAAAGTATCCTGTTGATGAATCGATTAGATTTAAATGTTTAGAAAAGATAATATTTTCTATCTAAATTTCGATTTATATTTATAAATGAGGCTTTTCTTTTAAAATTAGATATTTTCAATGTCATTTAAAAATGAAGTGTTTAAAGCAAACTATAATTAATTATTGATTATATTTGTGCGATACTTTAAACAGTAAATTAAAAAATGCAGGTTCTCATTGACGTAGACATTGAGTGATAAAAGAGGGTGATAAGAAAATATGACTTACTTACAGTTGTTAACATGCATTGTTTTGTCATATTTTATTTTACAATTTTATTTACAAAATTGTGCATTTTAATTGAAAAAACTCTTCTATATTTGCTACGTAATACAGTACATGGATAATTATAAATAATCATTTTTAAGAATCGCACAAGGAAATTATGTCATTTTTTATAATTCGTTACGAATTTATATTTACTTGCATATTTCTTATTATTTATTTCACACTCGTACTAAACAATGAACGTAAAGAATATTTATAATTTATATAGTTCACATAATTATTTTATTACGCGTTGTTTACTAAATTATTATGTGAATGATTTATATTTTTCTTAACAATGAGAATCTGAGAAAGTGTAGGAATAAATTTGAATGAGTTTGCTTCAGCTTTTGTCAATAATTTTAGAGAATCGCACGAAAGACAATGATAACTTTTATAATGTTGATTACTCTAAGACAAATATATTCAGTATCATAACATTATTGTTGTAACATTTCTGAGTAACGTCTTTTTATATATATAAAACCAGTTTGAATGGAAAAACGTTTCATAATCATTTTTCAATGACATACCGTAGAAATTCCAGAACTTCTATTTTTCGTTTGCTTTTTTTAATAATTTTACAAATACTTTATTGATCTTTTCTATTCACATAAAATCCAGACTCAAGAACGTCAATACTCAATAAATATTCCAGTAGTGAAAATAAATCCACCAAATAAATTATTATTTTCTTTACTATAAAATTTACTTATATGTGTTCATCATTTTCTTTACATATTTTGAATTTATTTATTTGACTTTTGTATTAACTTTTTAACTATAACTTCTCTGATATCAGAGTTCATACACCTGAACGCTGTAATCAAGAATATTTTTCATGCGTGAATTCAAACAGTTGATTCAGACAGTGAAATCTGGAGAATGCGATTCTCGCAGTAAGAAAGAAGAAGAGAGTGAGGTGCTCTAGTACACGTGTTTTAAAGGTGATAATGAGCCACAGAAAGAGAGAAATTACGAAATACAGGAGAAAAGTATATAAATTCTAGATTTATAGAGAATGAATTGAGATGTAAGATATCGCAGATGTCAGATAATTGATATAAGAAATTATAAATAAGAAATAATACTATTAATATAAAAATGATAGATAATCATCAAATAGGAATTTAACTTAGAGAAATTTAACATAGATTCAAGATGCTGATGCTTCTGGCGTTCAAGCTTAAGGTCTCAGGGGCCAAAAAAATTCATAAAGTAAATTCTTAAAACATCTTTGGACTACTTTGCCTCGAGTCTTAACGAGGTTGAAACCTCGTTTTCCTGACAGCGCAATTATCGAACGAGTTAAAGAATTCGCTTCTCGGTTTCGGTCGAAATTACACGCTTTGAACTTCCAGAAAGTTATTTTAATCGACTTAATGAACCTTCAATTGTTCATTCAATCCTAAACGAGAGTAATTGAAATTCTGATTTAAAATCAGTGATCTGGATTGTATTGAATTATTTTCTCCCTATTTGCAAAAAAAAAAAAAAACTTTCTACTTTCAATCTTTACTTTTACGTAATGCAATTTTGGAATTACAAGTCACTTAAAATAATTTTTTCGAAAGAATATGAGTGAGTGACGCATTAGTATGTATTTATTCAAATAAAATTTGACGAAATTGTCTTAGCTGTAAGATATTTCTTAAGAAATATTTTATTATAGGTATGCAATTTTTTCGCGAAGAGTGTAATTTACATGCATAAAAGTATTTCGCAGCGGTTGAATGACACGGGTAATCTTGAAAGTCCCTTGAAATAAGCACGTGGGCAAACTTTCGAGAGAATTTTAAGGAAAGTTTTAAATTTCATGACTCCATGGAGAGCAGCTTCTTATACCTTTGAAGGTACCTGTTATGTGTAGCATATTTTTATGCTTGAAAATACGATAATAAACTTACTATGGCTTTTGTGATGTATGTATGCTAATTGGAATAATTATGTAGACATTCCGGAAGAATTGGACCACCTTCCAACCTAGATATCACGGGATATTGTAAATTGTTTTTAAGTACTTACTGTATATTTGTAAAATATAGCTATTTTTATACGTGCTTTACATATAATATACCTATCTAATATTGCACTCACATATATTCTGTTACTAAAACATACGTACTTTTTTTTATTCATTTTACAAAAACAATCGTTAAATACGTAAGCATGTACTTTTTTACCAGTTTCATTAAATGCGTTTAAGCATATATTTGTTATGAAATTGTAAAAGAATATCAAATTCGTTTTACTGGCAAAAGTGCATGGTAATTAAAATTTTGGACATACCCTTTTCTGAGACTGTTTATGAGTAGAAAACAAATGCAGGAAGCAACACCAGCGACAACAATTCCCACGCATGGTGACACATACATTTTGACCATTATAATCTTTTGTTTTTAAATTCACTGATCACTACACAATTTAATTTAGCATAAACAAATATTTTTTAATGAAGAAGGCCCGAGAACTGAAGTTTGCATTATTACTATGTTTGATTATTGAATTTTGTGTATAACTTGCTTGGTCTCGATTCTAAAATAACCGGGCACTTTTTTTTGTCTTCTTAATCTTTTATTCGATTCAGGAAATACCACTTTGTAAGTTAGTGGCAAGCATAAGAAACACCTGTTGCCGGTGGAGCGATCGTTGAACGACTGCCATGAGATCAGTTTCTCATTGCGAGGGAACGATACCTGCGAGATATCAGAGTAACTAGATTCTGTGATAACGCAATAATCTAAAAAGAAAATATAACGACTGAATCTAGCCAAGCATGTTAATTTTTCAAGGAAACTACTGAATTACGTAAATTTAAAGGCCAGAGGATATGATATTTGATGCAGTTTTCTTAAAGTTCCTCCTGAAAGTTATGAGTTACGGAGATTTTTGGTGAATATCGGATTTAAAAGGTTTTCGCAACAGGATTTATAAAATAAAATTTAGAAAATACAAAAAAGCTTGATTGAAACTTGAACTTTGAGAAAAATATTCCGTTTACTAAATATTGACTGAATTTCTAATTAAACGATATTTTAAAGTATGAATAATAATGACTTTAAAAATTCAGTTTAATGTCATTTATAATAAAATTTGGAGAAATCATTCATGATTGTAAAATTCTATTCATGAGAAGCTTTTTTGAATTAAATGCTGCGTAACTGATAAAATAGATCGCTTAATAATTCCCGATATCGATTTCCTGATAGATACTGGATTAGGTAATTCGTGAAAATACTCTGTTGACAAGTGCACTCAAATATTTTGTTCACAGAACAAATATTAAATGCTAAATATGATTTTTATCAAGAGATTTTAAAATATTTTACTTATATAAAATGTATAATATGGAGTTGAATAATAATTTAAGTTTGACACTTCCCGATTAATTTACGAGTAAGAGGCAATAAGGTCCACTGTTGCATAAGATTCCAGATGTGAAGAGAAAAATTTCGTTTTTTGGCGCAAGTTTCGTGTGTAAGAATCTAGTTTTCGAAATAAATTGTCACGCCTCTGATATGAAATTGTTACATAGAGACTGATAACTAGTTTTTTAATGCGTTAAATTACCTACCTAATAAGTATATGCACAAACTATCAGGCATGTCGTTTCCTTCCCGTGATAATAATCTATGACCTGACATTAAGAACAAGTGCCACACCGACAGACTATTCATTCCGTTCGTTTTAATTAAGCGTTGATTACCAAACGTCTGCTTTCAGCAAGTACCACACGAGATGTGAATTGTGTTGCAATTGCAAATATGCATGTACGATTGTACGCACAATGGTGCAATAATATTTGACGGCATATCTTGATGCTATGGATCTAATATGATAATTATCTATTTAAGGATTTTAAAATAGAAAAACGGACGATTTCGTACCTTTGTAAAAATATCCTTTATGCTTATAAAAATATCCTATTGCGCCGACAATCATTGTTCATAGGCTCGGATTATAATTATTAGTTGTGAGTAAAAACAGCTCAAAGCTGATAAATACATCCTATCCTGTACAACGGCACCCATCCATGAAAAACCGAGTTAAGTGTTGCTTAACTTCGGTAATCGAAGGGAAGCCTTAAAATCATTCCATATGCCCAACTGGACATAAATATGGAAATTAACTTTGAATAAATAAAGAAATTGAGAGAATAAATAACAATAGATCCACTTAATGACAAGGAAATTGTAAGAGAATGTAAAAAATGAATGTTCAATTCAAAATTGAACATTTTAGCTGAGACAACAACCAACATTACAAGAGTAGTGTTTATTCAAGCGCAAATCATCCACGCAAATTGGATTGCCTACGCGCTAGGCGTTAGCTACCAATCAATATATTTGTTATTTTATAAGATTTTTAGCTGAATGATAAAATTTGAAAGCATTTGATCATTAAAGCTTTTTTTCTAATTGTAACATTTTGAATATTGCATGCAATGAAAGATGTCAGAAATAAAGATATTTCAAATTAATTCTCTTTACAATTATAATCATAATTGAATTTTAAAATACTTCGTGATTCGATAAAAATAGGATTAATTGCAAGACTTTTTAAAAGTTGTTCTGACCACAATGCTTTGAAATTACTGGGATTTTTGAGTAAATCGGAATTTTTTCCAATATTCGCCTTGATAATTTGGAATTTGAAACCCAGACTCCTGCGTATCAACCAATTACGGTGATCTGATAAGAATGTTATTACAAGTACGTCACTTAATAGATTATACGCTCAAAGATTACAAAATGTGATCGATTCCAGTGACCTGAGATAATTTTCATAATCATCTATTATTTCCTAATATTTTTTAAACTGAAAACTTCGAATTATTATCTTTTTATCTATAAACTGTTGCCACAATTAATATTCTAAGTAACGCGGGAAATGTGTTTTGAACGATCTCTGATCTTAAATTCAGGAAAATGCAAAAAGGTGCTTTTTACAGGTGAATCATCAATAGTGACTAATTCTTTTAAGTACATATATTTATTGACACATATGTTTACACAAATTACATACATAGGAAATTTCAGTCATGTGTATAAAATCCCTTCCGATGTCATCATATCTTTACTAATACGAATACATTCTTTCGCGTTTATATATTAGGGGCACTAAGACCCGTACTTTTGTCTGAACTGACTATAATTCCGTTATCTTAAGAAGCTCAATGTAATCAAGTTGCAAATAGTTGAAGTGACTGACTTCGCTGTCAATATAAAGACGAACGCTCGATGCAGGTTCACTTGAGTTTAAGCGAACCGCGTTATCGAGATGTCTACCACTCATTTTCAACCAGTAAGCTCAACACAAAAACGATTCAAATATATTTTTAATAAAAAAAAACTCACACCTTTTTTTCTCTTATTTTACAGCACAGAACTAGGGAATTATCTTTCTTTCCTTGGATTAAAAGATAATGTCTTTGAGACGATGAAATTTTCTTTGATTTTAATATAAAAATCCGTTTTTCCAATTTAAGAAAATTATATCCTTGTCTACTAGGATTTGAAAAAATTTCCCTGGAAATGACAACACTCTTTCAATTCAAATCCACTTTTTACTGATTTCTATTTAAAGAGCTGCATCTTCGAAAATACATATCTAAAAAAATCTTAAAAAATACATATCTATAAAACACAGGTACTTTTGTTCCGAAATGTGACTTAAATTTTAATGGAATTTAAAAGTTTTAATTGAAAATTACTTAAATATTTTTCATAAAATTTAAAACATTTCTTTTCTTTAAATTCATCACGGGAGAAATTATTTTTGTTATCGAACTTTTATTTGATCATAGTTATATACTAATACTGTAGCATATTGACTAATATTACATTGTAACAAATTTTTATAGATGTTAAGGCTTTTTTATTCGATATTAACTTAATGTATTTTTTCACAGGACTCTCAAAAAGCGATCTTCTCGAGGCAGGATGCAGTATTTACGATTACAAAGAATGAACAGGTAAATTCTCCAATGGTTATACTATAAATTTATTAGTTTCCTAATTTTATTCATTCCATTTCAATTTGGTCATGTGTGCCAAATGAGTTTGAATCTTCTTGACCCAAATCGATTTCCCTTGTCTGATAGAGATACCTTTTACCTCGAGTTGTTCTAATCTACATTAAGGACCGATTTTATTTAATTGTAACATTAAATCCACAATAATTTCAAACAGGAAACTTTTCAAAACTTCATTGGATTGAAGTTTCAGACATCTAGCTTGACGAATTTTTTTTATTTTTCTCTGAAACTTTTTCATATTCCTCTGAAACTTCAACTAAACCAAAACTTCGTACTATTTTTTTACATGAAGACATATTATCTTCTAAATGAATATTTTTATTATAATCGATTATAGCCAAATGGAATAAAATAAATAAATCGGTTTGTCTCTATAAACGTATAATAAAAGTATAATGTATAAATCATGCACGTGGTTACATTTCTGTAAAGATCAGTATGTCAATTATCCTACGTAATTTATTAAGTCTTATGTAACCCACTATTAAGAATATTGACATAGATATGAATACTATCGGCAAATCTAATATTTGATTCTTAGTTCTAGAATTCAGAATCTTCGATATTTTAATATTTTATTTTATTTTAGGAAATACGTTGACAAAAGTATACGTAACGCATTTGGAGTTGATGAAAGTTTTTCAAGGGATACGATTAAGATAGAATCTTATTTAGACGATATTCTTCAAAACACTTAAAAATTGATGTAAACAATTAAATTAATAAACAACTTCAAGATTCTAGATCGTTGAAAATTAACGTTATATATGATCAATGATAATTTTGTAAAATGGCGCGATACTGATAAATTAATTAATACCAACCAAAATTAGTGGATATTTTCTGACTTAAAATTCTGACTTTTTACTTTGAATTCTAAATCGACGTTTGAGAAAGACACATAGGAAAGTGTCGCGAGAAAATACCTAGCCATTCTAAAGCGTCCAAAACTTTTCAAAGCGTCTGCTATACATTTCCTCTTTTTCCCTGCTCCAGTTTTTCAACCCTTTAGAAATAATTTTACATTGCATAAAGCCTAAGGAAAGAAATATTATTTTCATCAGCGTACTGCCATTTAATAATATTTTGAAATGTAAATTATGCTAATTATGCATAAAAGTATATTTTACCTTCGTAATGTTAATTTTATACCTGATATCAGATATCAAAGCAATATATCAGGTGATTGCGATCATATAACTAACAAAACCTTTTGATTATTCTTTGTATTACAATATTTGCTACATTTTCCTCATACTTCGGGACCTTGGCTTTCTTCTTTCTTTGAATAATTTTGGAACTTAATGTTCAACGTGTTATCAAAATATTTGTATAAAATTGGATAACATTTTAGTCGCAAAAATGTTGTGACTCATTTTTCTTAGTTTATAATGAAAGAAAGTGACATCAGTTCTTATTGTCACATGTGTCACGTGGTGTCATGTGTCTATTGTGCCTATTAATTCGTAAAAAAAAAATCTTTTCGACTTATGAGTTTTATAAGTGGTGTCAGGCGGTATAATTCATTGCACGGAATACATAAAATGTAGAGCGAGTGAAAAATTGATTTTTCGGGAAAAATAACACGTGTCATGAATGTAAATTCAGAGGCCACATTCGGTGATGTAGATTTTTATAGACTACAGCTGCAGCAATTTCAACTCTATTCTATTTTTAGGTCATATTGACCTAAATTACATCTTTTTATAATACATCTACTTTGAATTACAGTGCGATTTTGTGAATCTTATCTATGAATTTATAATAAAAAAAAATGTCTGAAAATCCGCAAAACTCATCAACTTGAATCATTTTTATTTATATTCAAATTTGTTTATTAATATATTTATATATTTATATATCGATTTTTTCATTAATTATGTATTATTAACACTTTGAGGTAATTGACAGTTGAGAGTTACCTCCAAAAACGTTTTTAAGGATCTAAAAAAATTTTGCAATCTTTTTTTGACCAAATATTACAAAATGAGCGGGTGAGACTTATCAAAATGTTAATTTTTTGAACCGTCTGGAATAAAACGTATTGAACGATATATTTGCTTTTAGGGGTTTCTCTGGTCGTTTTTTTTTTTTTTTTAAGATATAATAATAGAATTGCTTGCTCGTAGTTCTGAGTGTTATTAGCAATAAATTTAAGTGTAAGAATTGAGAAGGTAGTAGATAATACACATGTACGCGTAAGATTCCCCGTAGAGTCATTCGCGCAGAAGCACTGCGGATGGTTCAGTCAGCACTTGATAGTCAACTCGCTGACCGAATCTCGGATTTAGTCGAGCTTCACTACTCGTACAGAACGGGTCTTTGATAAGAATTTGGTCCTGGAGATCATACAGCTGGTCCATTTCGCAGCCTCTTGAAACCGGAAGTTATCAGCTCGCGATCAAGGGTCCATGAAAAAGGAGCAATACAACGACCCTGACCCATGACCACCTGGCTCCTTCCTCACTTTTGCCCACTGATCGATATGCTCGCCGCCAAAATACCAACTTCATTCGAAGACTGTCTTATCTAAAAAAAAGTTTCACGCCAGCAATACGCTTTTTTCACTATATTTTTATCTATTGGAAAAAAAAGAAAAACAGTGAAATTGACCTTTTCTTTCAATTATGATTTATCGAATCAGATTCATAGGCCAATTTTAAAAGGGTCTATAAAGAAGGTCTCTAAAGAAAATATTTGAGACATTATAAGACGTTTTTAAAAGAAAGATAAGACAATTTTGAAAGAATTTATAGGAAAAATCTGAATGATTTATAATGAAAGGATCGATCATGATATTTGTCTGTGAGAAGAGACTTTTGAATAAAGTCTGAGCAGTAAATATAGGCCTAGAACCACGTGGACTTTCTGTCAACGAAATACAGTGACAATAAATCGAGGTCTTAATTATCTTTGGGAACAACAAAGTATTCGTTGAAGGAGAATATTTATTTTTTGAAAAGTATTCAGAGTGATTAAAGGATTGTGATAGGAAGGCCGACAGAGATCAGAAGTACTTTTGTGTTGTAAACAGAAAGTGTTTGGAAGTCAAGGAACTTTAGTGCCGTTCATTAGTAGGTCTTTCAAGGACATAATTGTAAGTAAGGTATTACTTTATCTTACTTTTTTTTATCATTAATCAGTAATTAATCGAGATTTTAATCAGGCACGTAGTCAGAATTTTTATTAGTAATTGTTAGAACTTTGTACTATTTATTTTTTAAAACTATATCATCAGAGGATTTCTATTAATATAGTGATCTAGATTGCTAGAATTGATTAATAGATATTGAAGATTGTTAATCAATTTCTGAATACTGATAGAAGTATTTTTTTAAACTTTCTATGATTTTATATTCAATTTTCAAATAATGTACAGTCTAAATAGATAACCGTTGCAACCTACGAAAAATTTATTAAGCCATTCTAGAGATATTTCTACCCCTATACTTAAAATTTATTGTGCAGATAAATTTCAAATCTACAAATTCCATCACAAGACACGTTTTATGAACCCAGAAGTAAATGAAGTAGAAGAAAATGAAAAGAAATATATGAAGTGAGAACAATATCTCTTTTTTATATTTTTGGAACATTTGATGAAATACTTGATGTCACTTTTTGACGTTTGATAAAAGATGTAAATCTATTATTCCAATTTATTTTATTGCATGGCGTGGCGACCTTCAACAAAACTCGTTCAATTTTCTGAAGCCACGCTCCTAATCGATTTTCGATACAATCTCGGAATGCTCTCGAGCATTTTCACCAGTTTCCAGCACTTCCAAAAAAGCGAGAACCAAACGTTTCACGTTGGACGTTTCTGGTCCAGCGCGGAAGCGCTGAATTATGTGGAGATTCTTTTCCTGTAATTATCTCGATCTTGTTTTAAAATAGGAGGACGAAACTTTTCCGCGGAAAGATAAAATGCCCCTCTTCATGTTACTTTTCGAAACTTAGAACAATAAAAAGATATTAGAACAATGTAAAGATTAATGATTATTAAGAGTTGATTGTTAATTATTTAAACAGATTTAAAATGAAAAATTTCAGTTTTTTGAGACGTCTAGAATTTTCTTGGTAATTAATGTATTCTTAAATGTCTATGATAACAAGTGATAAGAAACTGGGTTATTGTGCAGAGTCTATTACGTTTCAATTTCGAGATTCATGTTCCCTAAAGAACCTTATTGTCTTCAAATTGCTTCATGTTTAATTTCACATGTCCCACTTTTCTTATCTATTTTTTTAATGTTCTTTGTGCTAAATATTTTTCAAATTTTTCTTTATTAATATCTCTAGTGTACAGAGATGGGTTATTGGATAATTTATTGACAAATTTTAATCAAAACACCGCGTTGACTATGACAGGAAAATTGAAAGCTCAAAAAATGATTTTAATTAAAATATACTTTTATGGAATACTCTATGTCTTTAAAAAAATTTCCTGATTCTTATTTCGATTAGAATTAAAATCAAAGAATTAACACGAAGAAATTCTAGATGTAAGAAACCTGGATTTTGGATTTGTAATTATTTGCCTTTAAAAGAAGACATTATGAAAAAGCAAGGTTTAATGAGAGTTCAGAAGTGGTTGGAACTCGTAGGGAAACTTAATGACTCTCTTAACTTGGTCTTCTTGTTCACTTTTATCATTATTTTATGAGGAGTAAAAAAATATGTTTCTCACTGGAGACTATTTGACATTCTGCAAGTTTCTATTAATAAAAATAAAATTTACTTGCTAATGAGTGTCCATTCCTACTGAAAAGTTGAGAGCAGAATAAATTGATTAAAATAATTATGATTCAAAATTTTTAATGCTGCAGTTTATGAATATCAAAAATCCTCTGTTTCGATACTAGTAAATCTAATTCATGTCATTTCTCATATCATTTATTACTTAATTATTCAACTTATAATTTGTAAGGATAAAAAACTTCTTAATTTTTAATTATTATTATTTAAAATTATTATTTTAGGAATTGTAATAACTCTTTTAAACGAATGCAATTTGAAAATGACGAAATCAACGCCAGATTACGTTAAGGCTATCGAGGGAGGTATCCCACCAACACAGGTAATCTTCTTTTATATCTGGAAAAGTTTTTATTTTCTAGTGAGATACTTTTACCTATGCTATAAGTTTCTTAATTGTAAGTACGTCAAACCAAATAAAATTGTTAAGAATCTTTTAATAAAATTTGAAAAGGACGTGATTGTTGTTATTTTTCAGTTTAGGTATACAAAAGGTTTCAAAGATGGTTTACAAGTGTGTTTCCTATTTATCTTGGAAATATATTTTTTAGACATTTCAGACGAGATTTTTTATCTGTTTTTTATAAAGTAGTAAGATTCTAAAGGTAAATTTTTGTATTTTTGTGTTACAGGTAGTAGAAACCAAAGTCTACAAACGAAGATGGCTGATTTTGGCGATTTTCGTTCTTTACAGTACCAGCAATGCAATGCAATGGATTCAGTACAGTATTATTGCAACTACAGCAGCAAATTACTACAATGTTTCCACTTTCGCAATCGATATGACGAGCATGATTTACATGATAATGTACATCCCATTCATTTTTCCAGCAAGCTATCTTCTAGATAAGTTTGTAAGTGAATCCCATAAGTATTTATTATACATATTTATCTTTACATCTTCAGTTTAAATAAATTGATTTTTAGGCCCTTAAATTTCGAATTTTTCATAGTTATTGTTTTTTTAACTTGAAAATGAATTGAAATTGAATTTTAGTTCGAAAAATAATTTAATTACGCCACTAAAATTGTCCAAATAAATCATTAAATGCCTTTACATTTTCAAACAGCTTAAGTAAGCGTAATAAAGCAATCTATAATTAAAATTATGTGGTGCAATTTATCACTTCGTGATACTCGATCTTTGGTCTAATCGAAATCTTACGTTATTTATTTTTAATAACTTCAGTAGAGCATCATCATTTATCAATAAGAAATTATTCAATATTCAAATTAAGTTTAAATAATTTAATCATTTAACCGTTTTTAAAATTGGTTGACTGCACAAGTGTATAATATGGAAATGATCTCTTCGCTGGCTTATGGAGTCAATTTATTAATCAAAAGGAACGAAACTTATGATGACTTGTTTTTGGTCAATAAAGATAACAGTTTGCGTGAATTGTCGTCATTCTTATTGACAGCCAGACGTTTTGATAGCTGATCTCTTTTAACTGAGCTCTTAATACACCCAATGTCTGTTCCTTATAAAATTGAAATTACTTTTTTTCATCCGAATCTTTGTAAATTGAGAAAACAAAATCAATAAAGTATTATATAATCTTTTTTACTTTTATTTTAAACTTTTAACACGAAATACAGTTTTTAAAAAACTGGATTAAGAAAATCATAAAATGAGTATAAAATT
The DNA here is from genome assembly GCA_900474275.1 of Synergus japonicus. NCBI lineage: Eukaryota > Metazoa > Arthropoda > Insecta > Hymenoptera > Cynipidae > Synergus > Synergus japonicus. Next base: position 16,175 of record UCOH01012236.1, read on the forward strand.
GTGAAATTAAAAAATGCAAAAATGATTTTAGGGGCTTCGATATGCAGCAGTTTTTGGGGCAGTTGGAACAGCCGCCGGTTCTTGGATTAAAGTTTTTAGTGCAGTTCCGGATCGATTCTGGGTAACTTTTGTTGGCCACTCATTGGTAGCTGTGAGTCAAACTTTTATTCTTTCGGTACCAGCTCGACTTGCTGCTGTTTGGTTTGGACCGGATCAAGTCAGTAGTGCTTGCAGTATTGGCGTCTTCGGAAATCAAGTAAGATTGATTCCTTATTAAATCTTAACTTGCATCTCTAATAAATTGCTCAACAAATATTGAATTTACATTTTATAACAAACTGGAAAATTACTTCTAAACATCCCCATCAATCAATTTATCCATTTTTAAATTTATTTCTTTATCTATTTATCTATTTTATCTGTCACTATTATAAAAATTCTAAAATAATCTAAAATTACGTCTTTTTATAAAGAATTATTATCGACGTTTAAACTCTATTTCAAATACGTGAATAAGCTTATGTCGGTTTAACTATATTTAAACTTTTTAAGTATAGTTTATCGTTTAGCCTCGTGCAGAAATAAATTTCTAATGCTGTTATCAGTTTCGCCAACTTTACGTTTGCAATAATATAAATTATTCACTAAAACTGGGCCATTTGCCTTGGCCTCTACGAAATGAAGATAAATAGTCCATTTTTGGTAAAAAATATGCATTATTGCGAGGATAAAGTTGTTGTTTTATTTTTTAACTTCTATTCTTGATCTTTGATTAATTGTCTATTTTCGAATAAAAATCAGCAAGATTAGATGGGAAACCATTCAGAGTTAGGCACCCACGATTAATTTTAGAGAGTTGGGGTCCGACCCTCGATAAAATACCGACTCTGCAATACATACCTAGGACTATATGATCGACGATAAGTGATTCAATTTGACCAAGGTGCATGCTATATATGATTACTTCATTGATGGTGATTACTTCTCCCAATCACGAATTCACTTAAGGGCATGTAATACTTTGCATAAGAGCAATTTAGTTTACCCAATTATACATTCATAATACTAAATATTTTTAGGTAATAAGAGTCAACAAACCTTCGTGTACATGAGGGAAAGGTTTATTGACTCTTATTCGTTAAAAATATTTATTATTATGAATGTATAATTGGGTAAACTAAATTGTTCTTATGGTAAAGTATCACATGCCCTTAACTTGGATTTCTCAATTAGATTCGCTTTGTATAGAATCCAAATATTAATGAAATTATGTATGTTTTCTATCATTTATCAATTTTTTGAAGGGAAAAGAAACGTATTCAGAAATTTATCGGAAAATTTATCAACAAATTATCCACCTCTGTCGCAGAGGTGAACAAAAAATTTACAACATTGTTAATGGCTTGGTTTGATAAATGTCAAAGACAATGTGGAATAAAAATAGAGTAATAAACAAGAGATATTGAGATATTCAGATGTTTAGAGATAAAGATAAGGTAGTGTCGAGATTTACAGCGATGGAAAATTAGAGTAGAAATGCACTGAGTGAATTATAAGCGATGGCTATAGAGCAGGAGGAAGCGAGCTCTTGTTAGAGGGTTTTATATTAAACGGTATCTCAGTGTCACATAGTAAATATATAGTAATGTAACACTATTGAAAGATAGACGATTCTTGACATGTGACGTGTTATTTACCTTCTATCTATCAATATTCATTATGCTAAGTAGTCAAATTACTAACGCAGTCACATCCTACTTAAACACCTATTCTCGTTTCGTAGGTGAATTATGCTGAATAGTACTAAAGGTGAAAAACAAAACATGTCAAGAAATAAGAAAATAAGCCGCGTGGGAAGCGATTTATATACGAATAATAAAAAATCCTACATATTTATTTTAAAAATTCGAAATTTTAATTTTAATTTTTTAAACTGGGCTTTTTAGAGTGTAAAGGTATTTAAAATGGATGTATTCAAATTAGAGAACTCTCGATTTTAAAGTTTATTTGCGGTCTGAAACGTTTGCAAATAAAAAGAAATCAAATTGAAAATTTGCGTTGTGGAAGCTTTCGAGTTTGATAGCTTTTTTTCTACTTAGAAGAATAAAAAATCCAAAATTATTTAAAGGTATAAAAGTCGATAAAAGCATTTATTTTATAAAAATCGATTATTATTTTTTTCACGAACTTAATATTTTTTTTAAATAAAAAGCTTTATTTAAATTTGAGACTACATTTTACATTCCAAAAGCTCTTTACAATTCGTCAGTTTCAATTTGATCTCATCGTGATTGAGAAGAGGATGTAATCCTGGCTTTAATAGACGATTAGATTCAAAGGCAGAGCTATAAATTTATCTCAAGCTGAGGGCATATCACAAAATTGCTACTAGAGAGTCAGGAAACTTTTGAATTATAGACTCTTTCTACATTTAGATTTTAAATTGTCACTGGTAAATTATTTTATATCTTGCACAGTAATTAATTTGACTTTATTTTTCCAGTTGGGAGTTGCAATTGGATTTTTATTTCCGCCGATGTTAGTCCCAGAGAGTAAAGATCCTGAAATTGTTGGACAAGGATTTCAGCTTATGTTTTACATAGTCGCAGCTTTTACAACGATAATTTTAGTCCTTATATTATTGTGTAAGTCAAAAATTGTGCTTTAATTATATTTTTAAGTTCCTAGCTTCTCAGTTAATATTCTGTGTTTTAAATATTAAAGCAGCTGAAGTTGTAATTCCCTCGAATTTTAAACAAGATCTTCTTGAAATTTGAATATTCATGAATATAAAATTTTAGTTTTTAAGGCTGAACCACCTCTGCCTCCGAGTCCAGCTCAGGCTGTTCAAAGAGATGCAGAAGCTACTGAAAGTTTCTTCCAATCAGTCAAGAGGCTTGCCACTAATTTCGGTTATCTCTTACTTTTGCTGAGCTATGCAATTAACGTTGGCATTTTCTATGCCATAAGCACCCTCCTCAGTCAAATTCTTGAAAGTCATTACCCAGTAAGTACCGCAGAAAATAAATTAAACCTTTTGATATAACGAAATATCTATAACCAATTTAAAATAATTTCAGCATTCGAGTATTCACGCAGGAAGAATTGGATTAACGATAGTATGTGCAGGAATGTTGGGATCTGTTATGTGTGGAGTAGTTTTAGATAAAACCCACAAATTTAAGTGAGTTCTAATTTTTTAAATAAGTTTATTAAACTAGTTTCATTAAATTTTTTAATCTGATATTCAGAATCATCATTTTAAAACTATATTTGCTAATTATTTTCATTTTCTTATTACGGTAACTTTATTTTAACTTATTTTTTGTTTGAAGTCTAAATTGTAATAGGAATGAAAACCAGAAACGGTATTAAATTAAATATAGTATTTACTGCGTTCGTTTGTCGTACCATACTATTTATAAGACGTGCTAATTCTGTTAACATCCACAGGGAAACGACTCTTGGCGTCTACCTGTTTTCGCTAGTGGGCATGATCATCTTTACTTTTACACTGGACTGTGGAAAAATTTACGTTGTCTATTTCACTGCTGGATTACTAGGGTAAGATTCTAGACATTCTTTAAAACCCCAAGAAATTTCGTGAAATTTGATGAATCCTTCAAAATCGTGTAATCTTCATTTCCCAAAAATTACAGATTCTTCATGACGGGTTATTTGCCAGTGGGTTTCGAATTTGCAGCAGAATTAACATATCCAGAGCCAGAAGGAACATCAGCAGGTTTGCTAAATGCAATGACTCAGGTATTTGGAATAGCCTTCACTTCAATTTCCGGATATCTGATTACTGAATGGGGCGATTTTTGGTCGAATATAACTCTCTGCATTACACTCGGCCTGGGAACCATTCTCACTATGATCATTCCCAACGATCTCAGACGACAAAATGCCAAATTTTAAGCAAAAAAGAATTATCTTGAAAAAGCGGACGCTTAATAGTTACTGGAAAATGTAACGAAATATGAAATTCCAGACAATAGCACGCAGATGCAAATACTTGCCAAATGTGCCAATTTTTTGAGAAGAGAGGAAAAAAGATTCATCGCTGAAAACGATGTTTTAAAAAACTTAGGGTAATCCCTAAATAACAATTCTCTTTGAGAATTTCACAGAAAAAGAAGACAATAATATATAACGGCGAATTTAAATGTGCAAGGCCTTGTTTATGAGGCATTTTGAGAAGAAGAATTTTAAGAGCGACACTCATTTTTAAAAATGGAACCCCTTCTCGTATCTAAATGTGATGATCCATATTTTACAGTAGGATCTACTTTAAATTATTTTTTGAAAGAGATTATTTTTTTTATGAAATTTAGTATCGATAAAAAAATAATTTCTCTTTCGTATAGAAAGTTTTATTCAGAAAAGCTTTCTATCTAAGAATTGCATTTGCAAACATGTTTAGATAACTAGGTAAATGTCTTTAAACTTCACAGATCTAGTTTTGATAGGATAGATTTTAATCTAAGAAATTGTAGTCTGATCTTTAGTTGCATACAGTTTAGTTTAGGAAAGACTTCGAGACCTAAGGATATTCTGAAAGTCGTATTGTAGAAAGATAAAGAATATTTTTACAATACACTCACGAGATGTGATAAATTCTAAAGATTTGTGGTTCCCTCCACATGACCTCTATATATTTTAATAAACCAGCATCATTTTTTTTCTGACTCCTTTGAATCAGGGAAATAAAAAGCAAGCCTAATCTTTATAAATTAAAGTTTATTGAAACATATTTAAAACATTGCTTCTTATTTTCTTGATTCTTATGGTTTCAATAGAATGAAACAAGTACAAGTTTAGTTAGCAAAAGTTCAAATATCGGAAAGAGACCCTGTAAATATGTATATTTTGTATTCCAGAGTTGCAATTAATTAAGCAGGATTTCAATCCGTTGTATATTTTTTAATGCATGAATTTGTCGAAATAATGTGTACTATAGAAAATGTAAATGTTAGATCAAGAAACAAAGTAGAATCTTACAATTAGAATAAATGTGCATTGATGGCTCGAATTATACGGCACCACCATCTGTTGAATCGAGAATCCTGCTGTCGAGATTATTGAATTGATCGATTCGTCAAATTGAACGAAATTGAAACGATCAGAACAATGAGTGACGATACAAGAATATTTTTATTGATGCGACGTAGTTTTGTCTTGAAAAATTGTACTCCAGACCGGATCCATTTCGCAGATAAAGAACTCGATCAAGTTCAAAATTACTGGAAAATAAAATTTTTCTTGGACAAGATTCTCGATGCTGTTATACTATATTAATATTTTTGATAGGCTATTTTATGGGTCACTGAGCGACGTTAACGTTGATTTAATTATAAAACGTACCTGCGCCACGGCCGTGATAAATTATAATTGATTGCCTAGTCTGACAGTCAGTTTATAATTAATTTAAGTAATTAGTTATAATTTAGTTAACCTTCCTAAAATTTTCAGAGTTCTTCCTACTTTATGAAAGATTTTTGCATCTTCCTTCTTTCAAAGTAGATATTTTTTTAAATGTGAAAAAAATATTTTAGTAAATAATGTTTCTGAGAAATTCTTCCATTGGGAAGTTTAGAATTTTCCTAGCCATTTTTAGTGTTAAGAAAATCTCTCTTCAAAACTCAAATAATGTTCTTTCTTGTCAATGTTAAATTTGAAAAAAAATTACGCTCTAAAATTATAGTACAATTGTATTAAGATGACATGAAAATTAGTATTTTTAAAAGTTCTACAAAGTCGGATAATAAAATCCTTGAGAGCAATTTTGCGTGTCAACTTAATATGTAAGTATTTATAATTTAAAAAAATATTTACGTAAAGTTTCGATTAAGACTCTATTACGAACTGTTAATCATTCCTCGTTGTTATAGTATTTTTTAAATTAAGGGAATACAGTAGGAAAAGTTGATTCTATGGAAAATATAGGCCAGTTTTTTAATGATAAATTATTTTTTAACGTAAGACTTATTTTATAATTCTTTAAAAAGGCTGAATTTCAAAGAAAGGATTGTCCAGAAAAGTATATTTTATATTGCGACTTTTGAAAATGTAGAATATAATCATATCTGCGATTACCATATCAAGAATTATTTTGTATCAAAAGTTTATTATTTCTTGTTTTTATTCCTGTATCAGAATCTTGCATATCAAATTTTTAGATACAGCGACAATTGTTATATCTTTAAAAAAATTATTTGTGCTCAAAAAAATCGATTGAGCGAAATTGTTTTCTGTAGGAAGAAGAAAGATTTGTAAGAAGTGACAACTGTTAAGGAATTTCATTCAATTTGTAGAAAATAAAGTTAACGTGTACCTATTCCTAAAAATCCCACAAAATAAAATCGTGATGTTATCATGATACATGTTAAAGTTGAAACTAGTCGCCATATTTTTAGATAGTACAGATCGTTGTTAAAAATTGGATGTTTGTTAAAATAAATGCGAATTCTATTCTAGCATTATTATTACTTTATAGCTAGCAAAGAAATAAAATGACAAGTAAATCCCTTTTTTTATAAATATCTAAATTGAAATGTACATTTTTATTTTTTAATAACAGAATGTACATTGTTTCAGTTCCTGTTCAGATATTATTTCAGGTTCTGGATTATACTATTATATCAAATAAAGTAACTTCTTAACAAATCCACTGATTGTGAGTGGCAGAGGAACGGCGATTGGAATATACAAAATTTAAGTATTTATCTTAATATATTATACAGAACCGAAGCTTAGTCAAAAAAAGGAAAAGTAATATCACTAAATCACTTCCAGTAAGAGTTTTGTCGTTTTGCACTAGCACCGTCACTGTTTTCTTGTTTCTCCTTCAGAAAGTTTCAAGAGCTCTAAAGTCAAGTCTCTTTAAATATAATTATTGGCACTCAACCAGATTTTTGAAATCTGGAGTCAGTTCTTCAAAAACCTGAGTCACTTTATCCATACGATTTATTTCCAAGTTGTAGCTATTTTTTAAATAAGAAATTTTTTTTAGGTAAGCTACGATCTTGAAAGAGTACTGGGATGATAAAGTGTTGTATCTGCTCCCCATTCGTAAGGATTTTCATGAGGTCCTATTGTAACAACAGTTCCTGGTCCAATTGACGTGTGAGATGTTGCACTGGCCATTCCAGGTCCAGAAGAAATGTAGCTTAAAGTTGGTCTCGGTTGATCTCTCAAACGTGCGTGTTTTGCCTGCTTCTTATATCTGGAAAAAGTGTGGAGTTAATTGAAGAATGTTAGATAATTGAAGGGAATTAAGGTGTCCTTAATAGAGCAATCAGGTGAATCCTGGAGAAAAAAAATGTTACTTACTTTGAATGCATGCAGCATAAGGTGCAACTCGAAACAATGGTAGCAATTCCAACTAAAATTGCAATAGCCAGAACCCACATCTGGGTTTTGGAAGCATCAGTACGAGCAACAGTGTTCGCACAATTAGCAACCTTCTCCACATTAAAAGTCCTATAAACTTTCTTTAGTTCCTCATTGTTCGAATCAGTGAGCAAAGCCTTCATCTCTCTAAGATCATAAACTTCCTTTCCTACCATTTGAAAACATGAACTAGTGGAAGAAAAGTCCAGAGAATTATCATCCTTGGAATAAAACTGAGTGTCATAAACATTGACACTAATTGGCAAGGACAAAGCCTGCTGGACAGCTTTTTCAAAGTTCTCCAATTTTTTCCTTACTTCAGCTGGAGGCTTTGAAAAGACAAATTTCAACATGTCTCTATCTCTGAGTAAAAATATTCTCAGAGTTATATTTGTCTGTCTTCCAAATTGTATTGAATTATTAGCAGAAACTGGTATTTCCATGTAGCCATCAGAAAAGCTTGCAAGTGATCCAGTAGTCCGAAGTTCCCCAGTTTCAGAATTTAAAGCCAAATGTGAAGGAATTTCCTTCTGAGACATTGCTGGATCAACTAGAGAAATGAAGGAAATATTCCCCATGATGTAATTAATTGGAAGAGCATCAGAGTCTGGATCATGAGCATCGAGGGTTATTAAACTCGTGTCAATTGGTACGTTCAATCGGACTCCAATAGTAATATTTTCTTTCTTAAATTGTGGCTTGTTATCATCTATATCTAAAACCTTGATCAAAATCTGCCTCTCGGATGGATCTTGTCGATTATAAGGTTTTAATGCTTGTAAAGATTCAGATTTTTTCAAAGAATATTTAAAGCATTTTACAGTCAACAAATGTTTATCAGCAATTTCTCTATCCAATCTTTTCACAGACTTTATGACTGCAGAATTATTCTCTAGACGTTCTACGGAGAAAATCCCTTCTTCATTTCCATAAATTATCGCATAATCAATCATTCCATTTTCTCCAATGTCTTCATCAATTGCTTCAATGATTCCAACTTTGGAATCAACTGGCAATTCTTCCTCTATGTTCAACTCTACTGGTGGACTGTAAAGACTTCTTTTAAAGTGAGGCTTGTGATCGTCAATGTCAATGATCATGACTTGAAGAACTCGAGTTGCTTGTTGAGGAGGATCACCCAAATCTTGAGCAACGAGGATCAAGGTATAGGAGTCTTTTGACTCTCTATCTAAAAGTTTTCTGGTTGTTATTAATCCAGTTTCACTGTTGATTTTAAAAGCACTTGAGTCACTGCCGAAGTTACCATCTTCTAAAAATTTGAAGGTAATTTTTCCATTTGGTAGATTTGGGTCATCGGGATCGGAAGCTACAACTTGGAAGACTGGACTTCCAACTGTTGAATTTTCTGCTATAGAAGCAACTTCTTCAAGAGTTGGTCTGATAAAAAGAGGAACTCCGTCATTACTAACAACGTCACCTATGTATAACGTTAGAAGAATGTCCGAAAACATTACTGGATCTCCACTATCTTGAGCTCTTATTCTCATGATGTAGGGTTCAGTTCTTCCTTTCCCAGTTAGTTCCCTAGCTGATGATATTTCTCCTGTTGTGTGGTTTATCTTTAGAAGACCACTAGCTTCTCCCTCGTCGATGATCTCAAAATGAACATGTCCACCTAGACCCTCATCAGGATCAACAGCTGTGATGTTCACGATGCTAACTCCTTTGGCAGCATTTTCTGGAATAACTGCTGTGTAAGACTCTTGGGGAAAACTTGGTGCATTGTCATTGACATCTAGGATGTCAACTGTCACTAAAGATCTCGTTGTTTTTTGTTCAACTCCACCTTCTGGCATGTCAGATGCAACAACGTAGAATCGAAGAACTGACTGTCTTTCCCTATCCAGGGATGTATTCTGAGCAATCTATAACAAAAATAGGTAATTATGAAATCAAATGAAAAGATTTTAATAATAATAAAGCAGCGACACAAATCTTACCTGGATATTTCCATTGATAGGATCAACCTCAAACAAGTTAGCATTTTCTCCAGTCAATACATATCTGACTTCCCCATATCCTCTCTTTTTCTCCTCTTCGGTATTTGAATTATCCATATCAGTAGCTTTTACATTGAGAATAATTTTGGAAGGTTTGGTTGATTCAAGAATAGCAATTTTGTAATCTTTGTGCGTAAAAATTGGGCTATTATCATTAATATCTTGAACTTCAATAATCACATTGGCTTCAGACATGTGCCGAGTAATTTCGTAATCCCTTGCAAGGGCTCTAACTTTAAATTTGAGGAACTTTTGATTAAGACTTTCATAATCAAGTCTCTTGCTTAAAACGACATTTCCACTTTGCACTCCAACATTAACAATACCTTCATCATCTTCTGCTCTAATCAGTTCAAACCTTTGAACAGGGTATCCAGTCATTGGTTCTTTGGCTGAGAGCATCAATAAAGTCGTTCCCAATGGTTGTTCTTCAGGAATTGTAATTTTAATTGTTGGATTGTTCGGTGACCAACCAGGATTTGTGAAAGTTGGATTATCATCACTGTAAGCTTGAATATAAATTGTAACTTCGACTGTAGCCACTTGATTCTCTTTATTTTCCATTGCATTCAAGTCTTTTGCTTGAACTGTTAAGATAATAACAGCAGCCACTTGATAATCAAGACCTCTGTTGACTGTTATCATTCCTGTTGTGGAATTTATTCGAAAAGCTGTTTTGTAGTCATAGGGTGTTGTACTTTTAAGAGCTACACCAGTTTTATCGACAGCATTGATTGGTTCTATGATAGTGTATTCTATATTTGCATCCGAGTCTGGATCCGAGGCTGTCACTTTCAAAACAGATTCACCTAAGGCTGCTCTCTCCGAAACATATACAAGATAAGTCGAATTTTTGAAAGTAGGTGGCTTGTTGTTCACATCAATTATACTAACAGTGACTGTCGTACTTGCAGTTTCTCTAACAGGAGTTCCAGAGTCAATTGCATAAACAATTACTTCATACTTATCACCTCCAGTTTCCAGATCCAATCTGGCATCTGGTGAAACTGTTATAATACCAGAGCTAGAAGAAAATATCTTCTGTTAAAAAACTAACCATAATTGTTGCATCTTGTTTGTTGAAATATTCTTTTATTTATATTATTTAATGTAACTAACATCCTGATTACCTCGAGTTGATGACAAAGTTGTCCTTGGCTCCAGAAGCAATCTGATACTGCAATAAACTATCTCTTCCATCCGGATCATTAGCAATCACTCTGATGACTTCTGTTCCAGGAGAAGCATTTTCCAAAAGCCTCGCTCTATAGCTGTTTGGCCCTGGAGTTCCAGCTTTATAATTCCCTCGGAAAACTGGTTTTTGGTTTCCAGGGACACCCACTCGAATGAAGATTTTGGTCTCTGAATACAAAGGCGGCTTTCCAGCATCCGTTCCACGAATTGTTAATTCGTAAATTCCCCGTTCAGTGTCACCTGAACGAGCTGGTTTTATCATTGTTAGTTCTCCCGATTCTGGATTGATCTGGAATGTTAGGAATGTTAAAAATACGAATTTCTTTTTAGGCAAAATTTCTTTAAAAAATTATCAGAAATATGGTAGATTTAGATTATGAATAGACACCTTGAAGACATTTTCAGTCATGCTGTTGTGAGTACTGATAGAATAAGTGATTTTTCCATTGCCATGCATAGGACCATCAACATCAGTTGCTCTGACAAACATCTGAGGATCAAAACTGTTTGCCCCTTCTCTCACAGTTCTGGAATACTCATGTTGTTCAAAAATTGGATTATTGTCATTGACATCTTCCAACTCGATAAGGATATTAACCGTTGATACTTTTCCACCTCCATCTTTAGCTTCCATTGTCAAAGAATAGGATTTTTGAGTTTCATAATCTAGTGGTTTTGCTACAGAAACTCCTCCTTCTTTCGGATCTGCTCTGAACTTATCTGCTCCGAATCCTCGTAGACTATAAGTCAAATCACCAAAAGATCCACTGTCTCGATCTGTTGCGAAAACGTCTGCAAAATGAGTTCCTGGTTCGGCATCTTCTCGAACCGAGAGTTTGTAAACTGATTGTAAAAACTGTGGACTGTGGTCGTTGGCATCTAGGAGTTTTATATGAACTCTGGAAGTTGCGACCTGAAAGAAAAAATTACAGGGAAGTACAGATCAATTGTAATAATAATAATAACAATAACAATAATAATAATAATAATAATAATAATAATAATAATAATAATTTTATTTATTTTCCACAGAACCTACCACTTCTCCAGCTACTGAGGCAGTCACTTCGAATTCCAAATCTCGTAATGAAGGGTCAGGGACATCATAATCTAGGACACTTTCATCCCGGGCTCTTATCACTACTGGAACTCTTCCTTGAGCTTCTTCAGGACTGACTATAAAAGCTTCGCTGACTCCTGGGTAATTAGGAACATCTTGTAAGGCCAGTGTGTATTTTGCATTGTCACCAACATCCCCATCACTTACAACCATATTGAGACCTGGAAATAATAATCAAAAACTTTACAACTTGATTTCACAAATTTCTTAGAAGTTCAAGTTAAAGACTTTCTTTACCTGGAAGAGGTGTATCCATGCCAATATCTTCAGAGATCTTGAGACTGAAGTAATCTTCATTAAAGGTCGGCTTCAAGTCATCAACATCTGTAACGACGATTGTTATCACCGAAATGGCTGATTCTGCTGGGATCTCATTGTTAATGAGCTCGGTCGCCCTGACTTGGAAAGTATAAATTCCACCATTTTGCAAAATATTAGGATCTTCTCGATCCAAGGAGACATTTGTAGTTATTAATCTGCCCAGTGCTATGTCGTCTTTTCGAGACACTTCCAGCCGAAAGTGACCAAAATCCTCATTTTCTAAAGTCAGAAGAAGAGGCCTTGGTTCTCCAGTGTCACCATCTCTTGCTTTCACTGTTAAAATTGTGTAACCTTCTGGTGTATTTTCAGGAAGAGCTGCACTGTAGGGTGCATTTAGAAAAGTCGGCGGCTGATCCTATCATTAATTAAAAAAATTAAACGAGTAAGTTCAACCTGATTTTTCAATTTATCATTTTTATTTAAATTATGTTGTATTAAAATAACCCAATTACTTGCACATCCAGAACATCGACAGCGACTGTGGCCCTGGCTTGTAACCTTTTGAAAGGATCACTGGCTCCATCGACAGCAACAAGATTGATGAGATAAGAATTTCTTTTCTCGTAATCCAACGGTTTCGACACAGTGATTTGCACATCGTATTTTCCTTCTGCCAGCTGACGAAAAGGAAGAATATTACTTAAAATATCAGCATATGTAAGTTTAATCCACCATTTCTTTCATTTGTGTTATAATTAAGATAATGATATATTATGTACCTTTTCAGAGACAACTGAGAATACTTCGCAAACATCGTCGTCCCTAGAAGCAGGAATGCAAGAAACTTGGACATCTGCATTAACACCACCGTCACGGTCAGTTACTGTAATTGTTCCTGGTGGGAGTAAGAGGCCTCCTACTTTTGCACTTTCTGGTACTCTGGCCGCATAAGGACGACCATGGTAGACTGGTGCATTATCATTTTCGTCTAGAACCGCTATTTCTCGACGTAACGATACAGTATTGGGTTCCGAACCAGCGATGCCTTCGTCTGCAATAGCAAGGTTCAAGAATAATGAGGTGCTGATAAATATCTTCAGGAAGGGGCGTTGCATACAGGAAATAAATTTAAGCAGTTGTATCGCGTGCAGTCACTCGAGTGGCAGAGATAAGTAACGATTTCTCTCTTTTAATTAGTTGCAGATAACAATTATCGTCTTAAAAATACGAGACAATGCTTTATACTTCATTCTTTCGATTTTTAGCAAAGGCAAAAATGGTTTCTTTAGAATACGTTACAGGGTGGCCACTTCACAGAGAAACAATAATTTGTCAAGGAAAATAGAAATTGACATTTATGCTAATTATGTTATTTTTGTCGTATTACACATATAGTTGTTATAGTTTATTTAACATATTTTTAAAGCTTTCCAAAGATTTTTTACAAATTTGAAGTGATTTGAAGTAATTTGAAAGTTTGTTGTAATGGAATTTAAAGGATTTTAAGAGTGTTAGAGCCAAGTTTTAATCTAAAAATTTGATTTCTTCATTTTACTCAACAAATACTAAATTTTGAATTTTCTCCCTCTGTAGAATTAATCAATTGTTAACTAGAATTATGCCTATAGAGTGAAAAAATATCTAATTCAAATATTTTTTAAGTAAATGAAAATATTCAATTTTGAAGTTAGATCTTGATCTATTCGTTTTATGTAAAAAGTATCGAAACTAAATATTTTTTCACTTTGTACGCAGTCTTAAATCTAAAAAAAATATTAGTGCTACAGAGCGAAAAATTATTGATCTATAATTTTCGTTGAATAAAATGGAGAATAGAATTTTGAGCTTAACACTTGGGCCCAACACCCTTAAGAGATTCTTAAAAGTTTCTGTGCAATTTTAAGGGATTTAAAAGTTTTATTGAGTCAGAGAAAAATCAGACAGTCAGGTAGATATCAGGGAAAATGGGAAAATTGAATCTTGTGGCCACCCTGCATTATCTTCTTGCAAAAATAGAAAAAATTTATAAAACATAAAAATGTTATACGAATTTTTAAATTAATCGAAGATATGTGCTTTCTTGTTGCAGAAGATTGACCTCTAAGTGTGTTAAGAACAGTGAGGGTGGAACAAAGCAGGTGTAAACTTTATTGAAAAGGAAATACGGTTTTATCGCGTGCGATCGTTTGAAGCCATTATGGGTTATGCAATCTCGTTAATTACCGGTTATACTGATGATGACTTCAATTAAGTCTTGGGCTTCACGGTCCAAAGCTTTCCTCAGGATCACGACACCCGTTTCCCTATCTACAGTAAAGTACTCTCCGCTGATGGAGTAATGTAATCTTGAGCCTTCCGGATCTTCTCCTTGAAGAGTGTAAACCGGGACTCCAGGTAAAGTTCCTTCGGACACGGCCAGTCTGGCCATGTCCCCTCCATGAATGAAATGTGGTGCTCTGTTGATCACCTGTCCCCATGATAAGGAACAACCCGTGATCAGAAGGAGTAAAATCGCCCTCATTGTTACCTGCAAACATTTTTGCATTCAAGGTCAGAATCTAACAGTTTTAAATTATAATACATTTGTAAGGCTCATATACATATATAGAACCCAAAGTTAGGATTCAAAATATAAACTTGATACACCTAGGGAAAAAGTGTCTTTCAAAATAAACCTCATCAAATTCTGATTAATAATGAACTTCACTCAAGTGTTTGTATAAAATAGAAGGCAGTGTAATAATACTAAGGTGAGAACTGATGAAAGATAACATTCAGCATACGTAAGTGAATATATCTACTTTCATAACTTGAACCCGGAGCCTCTCTAATCCATTCAAGTTATATAAATAGAAATACTTTACATGCTAATGTTGCCTTTGCATATGAAATACAAAAAAAGTATTTCCTTAGCCCTTCCTGCATATAAATATATAAAATTCTTCTTGGAATAACAAAGGACCTTTGAAATTTATATCCAGAAACATCTTCACAACTTATCTCTTGTCATAAGCCTCCTTTTCTTATTTGAATATTACATATATAGTTAAAAAAAACCAGTACTTTTCAATCGTTTAGTAAACGTGTTTTTAATGATTGTACATATTTTTAAATTAAATAATTGCCCATAAAAACGTGGACATTGAACGAATAAAATAATTTTCTCACTCCATTTTCTTGCAAACTCATAAAATTTTGCAGTAAAATTTTTCAAGTCTCAATTTATAATACCTATTTATATCTCGAAGAGGCCCTCTTTATGTGAATCAATTCACTTTGCTCTATTTTCTGTAGCATGTCAGGTTTTAGCATTGAACCTGAATTCCCGGCTGGTTACGCTTAAGTTACGATGTTTATGAAAAATGCTGTTCATTTAACGACACGAGATATTTATATGCACAAACTGCAAAATATATATGCGTTTACTCAAAGCGACTATTGAAACCGGTCCCAGATTTTATTCTTTTTTGAAATACTCTCCATGAACTAGGCGTAATACGATCGTGATAAATCATTTAATTTACAGCTTCAAGTTCAAAGCCTCATTTTTAGGCTTGTTAACATTAATATCATTATATTAATACATCGTGTCGTTTAAAAAATTACTATATCAGGCAATTTAATGTATTAAAATTTATTGTGATATTTTATCAATATTTTTTTCAACTATTATTTGAAAATTAAAATTAGTAATTGTTATTTTGTACTGCAATGTGCCTTTACAAAAAAGGAAGAACTGTTAAGTTCGGTGAACTATTATTGCGCAACTATAGCAGAATAAGTAGGGATAAATCAAGAAATAAGAAGAAATTATATGTTGTACCATATTTTACTATTTCTATGGTTGTTATAATTATTTTAAAAATCTGGGAAACTCTACTTTGTCTCATTTTGTTAGTACTTTTTTTTTATCTGCAAAAAATCATATTGTCTTGAGTTTTATGGTTTACTCTAAATGGGTTGTGTTCAATACGTGTGGTCAGGGAAAAGCCGTTAGAAATCTGATACCATTTCTAGTAGTACCTGAAGTTAACAGGCGACTTCCTTTATTTTAGCACGTGTATCAGCTTCCCCCTATTTTAAAGGGTATCGTTTGTTATTCAAGAGTGAAATGTTGAATTTTTTAAAATAAATTAGAATCAAGAATACTCTTTAGGAAATATGTCTTCATGATTAATTTATCTCTTATTTAAAACCTAAATAAACTAGCATCAATTACTAAATGTAAAATTGAGGAAATTTGAGGACATTTGACCTTTAGAATTACACAGAACAGTTATTTTCCTTTTATTATTATAAACGCTTAATCAAGTAGTATTTTTAACGTTTAAAGAAATATATAATTGTACACAAAGGTTGATTTATGTTTCAAGTTACATGGTGTGCAGAAGTTAATCTTTTTTATCACTCAGCCAATTAAGGATGGTGAATACTCCTTTAAATGTTGCTGGTATGTAACTAGAGAATCATTTAAGTAATTATCGTATCTACTATTAATTAAAATTCTTTACTCCAACAAAAAGTGTTTAAAAAGTTTATATTCTATTGAGAATTTTCGAGAAATAAAATAAATTATTATTTTATTTCAAGAAGCTACCATTAAATATTTATTTTATTATTTCCAGATACAAATTATAATGGAGCTACTATACTTTTTGTGATAAATCCTATTAACTCTGTGTTTCGAAGTCTTGCATAATTCCATTGAAGAATAAAAAAAAACAGAATGTGTTTCGCATTGTTCAGTTTCTAGCCAAGGCTCTCACTTTCAGAGAGAGCAGATTTTATAATCTTCTCATTACTCTCAGATTATAAACCACTTTTTTGCCCTGAAGTTTACTTTTTTAATGAATTTCTATAAAAATAATTTAATCTAGGGTCATCATCATTATCATAATAATTTATTTTATAAAAATGGGAAACCGAGTATCATTTGTGGTAGCAAAACATTCAGCAAAACAAAGTGATGTCTCGATAATTTCGAAATGCCCTCATGCGTGCAACTAAAGTACTTCCGCGTTCTGAAGGTTGGTAAAACCTCTTCACATATATAGCAATTCTGTAGGTCATGTTCGAACTCACTTGAAAGTCACTGAACCCAAAAAAAAAACAAAAAAAAAACGTTCTTTCTGAATTGAATCTTCCACCATATTTCCTTATTATAGAATTTTAGAAAACCATTTGCTTCTAAGATTTACTGCAAAGAAGCAATTTGTGCAAGGCATGCTTACAAGTTCAGTAATGTTGAGTATTAAAGAAAAGCAAAATCCGTCACAACATAGTAACAATCGTTTCACACATCGATTGCAAGAAATATGTAGAAGAAAAATGAAATCGTGCTAGAAAATGAGAATTTCGTTTCGAAATGCTTTACAATAGTCTCCATAGAATAAATGACAGATGTAAAAACTTTAACTACATTTGATAATCGATTCCGTATTTTATTTCTACGTTAAGCACAATTTTTAGTAATGATTTTTTTGTAGCAGAAAAATCGCCTCATTATAAACTTTTCCAGTGAGTGACTTAGAAAAGCTGATTTTTACAAAGAGATTTCATTCTTATGCAATCATATTTTATAACATAAGCTGAGAAGTCTCATAATTCACGCTTTTCGCGCTGGATAATTGTATAAGCATACTAAATGCAGAAAAGAGAGTAAAAAATAATACTAGTTTCACGAATAAATAAAATTTTGATCACTATTCTGTATTTTTTGAAAGCACTTAATAACTAGACATTTTTAATTCGCTTTTTAGCATTGAGTCTGAAGAGACAGTACGATGCCTGTCTCTTGCGGGCGTTGAAATCACCGAGGTCAAGACTCGCTAAGGCTGGTTTTGGGCCGACAAAATGTGTCCAGGATGCGCCTACTACCTGTCTCGAAAACATATGTGACTTTCTCAGGTAAATATACAGTTTACAAAATAATTCTTAGCACGTATCCGTTAGGTTTAGGAAAAATATATGGGGTGCATGCCGAGATGTTTTTGCAGCATCCGCAAAAGTCGGGCACGCGAAAAGCAAACACACGTAACTGTTTCAACTGGTCTTGCCAGTCTTGCGTCCTAGACTGCTGTTAATCGTAGGAAAAAACCGTTACCCCCGTATTACGTTACACGCGTGGAATTCTTGGTGCACGTCAGCCCGGATATGATAAACCATGAATGACAGACGAGGTTTCATTTTTCCTTTGCTTTTTACTCTTTTTTTACCTCGAGTGATTCACTTTTAGAAAATAACCGACTCCCTTGACATTTAAGCATTTTTTAAATCATAAATTTATTATATTGTCGCATTAATGCATTACATTTAATATTCACTTGTTTATTAGATACTCAATTATTAGATATATACTCAATTTTCAAAACATAGGCAGATATTTTTTGATTGTTAATGCTTGTATTAAAACAAATTGTATAAATTACGAAGCCTAGAATCTCTTCAGGAAGAGTAAACAGTAAAGCATCGGAAGTAATTCTTCATTCATGATTTCCATCATTGAAGGAACGAAAATTGTACACTCGAGTCAATTCCGTGCGTGATACTAGGTCAAGATTAATTATCCCGCAATACTACGCCCTGTGGAGTAGACGTAGTATTATCAACTTCTCGTTAAACCGGATGTAAAACTTGTTCCGAAGCATCTGTGAAAAGTGTATCATCTGCAAAATCGATGCTATCTATTCATTTTAAGTGGTTGCTATTTAAATTGCATTTAATAAGAACATCATCAATGCTATATGTTTGGATTTAATAGAGATTCATTTATCCAGAAGGCGAGCGCATAAAAGATGTGGTGTGAGATTATTTATTACTTTAATTGGCGTAACTAGATGAGGGATAAAATTTTATCAAGGCGATTATTACGTTTTCGTTTTATCTTTTAAGTGATGTAGACTTCAATTTACTCAGAATATATCCTTAAAAGTTTGTTACTGCTTTGGAAGTGGAAAAACATTAAATTTGCTGAAAGCCTTCAACTTTTGATCTTTCCAGACTGTAGAAAGTGATAATAATCTTCACTTTGATTTCCTATCTCATTAACTAATTCTGTAATTAACTTATAAATATCTTGACCATCTAGATCCTCGAACTCAATTATTTTCTTGATAATTGAAAATTCAACCGTTCAATATGGACAAAACGTGGAATTTTTTTCTGAATTACAGAATGATTACCTCTCATACGTTAATCCGTATCCTTCACTAGTTTTGGCACAAGTGTCACCTCATTTTAACTAATAAAAAACACGTGTTCACCAAAAATAGAAAACCATCATCTCACAAAGTCAAACAAGTAACAATTCGAGGAGGAGAAAGATGGCCACATCGTCTGAGGACGAAACCTTGGCCCGGTCGGGATTTTCTTCGGGACTGGCGTGCACTCGACTCGTTTTGAAAAAGAACCGGTGTCTGCCAGGCAATGGACAGGCGTACACTGCATCGTAAGAAGGTATGCGGCCTCCGCTCTAGGAGTGGAATGGAGAGAGACCAAGCAAAAGGCGCACCAGAATGAGGAGAGTCTGTACCTATAGTCACTACAGACTACAAGCCTACATCACCAGAGGGTATAATACTATAAGTATAATACCTTTACTTTGCTTTAGTAAATTTACTTCTACTCTCTAGTCGTGATCTCTTCCCTGGATTTCAGATTCAAGAGCCAGCAAGTCGAGATGAAAAGTCACCTGGTGCATCGGAAGGTGTGGGCAAACAATCGGCACATTGATCTCTCGATTCACGTGCAAGAATGTTGGGAATCTGCAATTTTAGAGAATACGAGATGATCTGGCTGCCAGTTTTGCTACTCGTCTCTGATTCCTGCTAATATATAGTAAATACTTTCTTTTCCTAGTTTTCTTATTCAACGTTTTCACTTTTTTCTGGTTTGTTATAGAATTTCCTGGATCCTGGATGACTTCTACTATGTTGAGTAAAACTACTTCTATATATACATACACTTTCACGGAAGATGACATTTTTTTCTTTGATTAGCTTGTTGGAAGTGGATAATCTTTATTGGTTTCAGGCCAATCATCCATTTTTATATTTATATCCTTTTCTGTTCATACAAGATGTGCACATTGATATTCTAGTGTGATCTGATTTGATGACTTTGTCTAAGTATGCGAAGACTATAAGCACGTCATTCAAACACCCAAGTCGTACATGATTACTTCATGTGCTACTTACGAGCAAAAAAGTAGTGAAAGAGGAGGAAGGAATCAGGAAAAAGAGGATCTCGTGAGTCAACATAGTGGAGTTAAATACAGGATCGTAATCACTAATCAGAAGAGAATTTTCCTCTGAGAAATAGTGTTTTTTTTTTTACTTTGTTATACATAAAAATAACATTACTATTTTTTTAATTCTCTAGCAGTGTATTTGAGAGAGTTAATATTAATTTCTAAATTTCGAATCATAAAATTGAGTTTCTCCGCTATTTTCTGTTTATTAATAGAAATTTTCTCCTCGAACTGCATAAAGTTTACTATAGTTTACGATGAATCTAATTTACTAGTCAATATTTGTCAATTCTTCTCAGAATATTCCCTATATAGGATCTGTGTACGAATTTAACACAGACTTTTCCTTAATTTTATAAATTTTTTAGCTAAATCTCTCCTAAATGCTAATTTCGAACACACTATCAGCATGAAGATAGATTTTCCATTGTATCCGAAAAGGTGTTCTGAAGCCGGTTTCTTGGTAGCAAAATTGCCATAATAACCATCACTCATGGTGAGATCTTGAACTCCTCGCCCTTTTAGACACGGCCCTGCTTTATGCCTCATGGTACGAATTATATCTAGGTAGAAAAGAGAACGATAAAATAATGGAGAGAAGGAGAATGCCGCGAGACTTATAGAGGGGGCTCTGTACAGTTACTAAGAGCGTGCTACACCTCGACGATAAAGTATCGACCGATCGTAAACTCGGACAGATTTTATTTTTCCATAAGAATCCTAGCGATTCCCTTGATAATGATCCAGTTGAAAGATAAATGTATTATCAAAACTACTCTGGTACTATAACTTTTATTACTGGAATATATTTTACCTTCGTAACTTCACCTACTCCAAGAGCCGACTTTACTTTCTAGTTCTGGGAAAATCCTTTGCTTATCAAATGCATGAGAAAAGTGAAAAATGACTCAATCGAGTGTTCCTCATGATTTTGATCTCACATTGCGAGCCATAAGAAAAAATATAATTATTGATTAAATCGTGTCTTCAGATTATTAGACATCAACAAATGAAAGGCAGTGATATATTTTTATATATTTTATGTCTACCTTTCATTGAATTTTCCATGCTCTCCGTTCAGCAATAAATTACCTAATTAAGGAGAACGGTTTCTGTCATGGAAAGAAGGACCAAACAGCAAACCCTTTTTTTATTCGGTCCCAATAATTCCACCTTCTGTCGATCTATGGACGATTTACCCACACGCCCCTTTTTTTTTATTTGATTTCCGATTCTCCACGGCCTGAAAGCAAATCTTTCGTGTAATTTCCAATAATTTTCTGTTCAACGATCGAGGACACATGCGAGAGGCGCCAATTTCACGGCGACCTTTTATTGGCGAACGGGGAATTTCCAAAGTGTAAAAAGGGTTAACTAGGCCAGACGCCCTTTTTACGCTTTTTAAAATCTATACCCATAAAAAATAGAGCAAGTAACAATTTTAATATTTTGTAATATTTTAATATTGTAATATTTACGTGCAATTACTCATTCTGCATTAGTTAACGATTTTTAGACAATATTTTCGTATTTTAAATGTCTTCAAAATCCCATCATTCTAAAATTAAGAAACATGCGTCATAACATTTTTCAATTATGCTCACTTATTAACCATTTCTTACAGTACCGAGCTAAAGGATCAGTAAATGAGATACTTTATCATTTCCGATCACATTACGCTGATATTTTGCAAGATTGAGTATCTCCAGCAATCAAAGTCTCGAGGCAATGAAATGAAGTAACAAGTTAAGGTTGAAAGATTGGTTATAGAACCTTACAATTTATCTCATCGATCATAAAGTTAGACTAAAAACAAGTGCCAATTTGAATGTATAAAGTAATAAAAGATATACATGAAGTAAAATAAAATATAAATTATATTGCAGAGAAGATGTGTAACACAAGTTTACTCTACTTCCTGAATATATTTTAAAATATAATGTATAATGTAACATTAAACTATGAATTACAGTTTCTAACAGTAAAAGTAACTGTAATTTAATTAAGATTTTGTACACTGTAAAGTAATTCTTACTGTTGAAAATGACAGTAGTTTAAAATCTACTTCTGGCGTGGATGTAACGTTTTCATTGTTATGTGCACCTTCTCTCGCAACAGGTGTACATGCGATACATTCTAATTGTCTTGAAATGCAGCTTCATTACACTTGTATTCCTTTCTTCACAGCAGGGTGCAGTACACCCGGGAATTTCTGAAATTATGTGTTAAGTACTTCATCCTAAGTATCATATTTACATATACATAATTATATACCCATAAAATGCTGAAATGGAACAGAACATATTGCATAGTATAAAAAATAACTTTTTCTGCATTTTTCACTTTCTAAGAATACAATTTTGCGCAATTAAAACCCGTTAGTGATTACTCATTGCACTAATTTTGATATTGTTTTAAAGATAGTTGAATAATGAAGATAATAGCGAATAAAGTGAACTCGTAAACGTTATTCGTGCATAATTTGAAATTTTGCGGATAAATACGCCGTGGGAGGTGGGTTAATGAACTAACAATAGAATAGCGTATATATATATATATATATATATATATATATA